>PVKA01028270.1:0-29589 GCA_004027165.1 Ctenomys sociabilis
AAAAAAAAAAAAAAAATCCATAACCTTACCTTTTGAGCTATTTTCAAGCCCTTGCAACCATCATGTTCAGTGCAGGCTTTCCCACCCTCTTGGTACCCTAGTCACACATATCAAAGCATTAAGAATTTTTACCTCAGGTTGAAATGGATTCCACACTTGAGCCCTATTCCTATCTACTCCTAGAGCAAATGAGAAGAACTCACATCTCTATTTATTGTTTACCCTCATTTATTTTCACCTAAGCATCCCCATTTCCTCCTTGCATTCATAGCTTGTAATGTTCCAGGCTTTCCCTACCACCTGCTACTTATGTTTGCATATATTCAATCATCATTCCTGTCTTCTATAAATTACAATAATAGGTGAAGTTCTGCAACACTTAGGCATCACAGAGTAATCACCTTCCATATAGTTCTGCCAGTGCACCAAAGAGCAGGATGGCTTTTATGAAACTGTGTGGCCAAAGTCTTGCACCTTTGTCCATTGTGCTACTCTCTATCACACCCATTCTGCTCTTTGGGTGAGTTTTGACTTAAAACATTTGCACCTGTTGTTTCACACGTTGATACTTGGTAACTTCAGATTCTGTCAGTAAACGGATATGACAATCACTTCGTTTTCTTTGAGTTGCCAAGCAGACAATTACAGTATTCTGGAAAAAGCCTAAACCTGAATCCAGGCTTTTTTTCTGGAGACTTTCTTCAGACTTGACATCTGATAATTAGAAAACACTTAAAAATACTGATGTTCAATCATGCAGTAGTCTGCCTGATTCTCTGGTTGCTAGTCCTCCATGATGTGAAGGTGATGGGTACGTTGTAAAATGCTTTCAAGTTGGAATTAAGGCCCCCCACAGCTGTTATTCTTCCATTATCAGAACTCTAATAATATTGCCAATTTGTGACTTTGCTTCTGCTTCCTGTTGAGCAAGCTTTCCTTATACAGTGACAAAAAATTCTATTGTACAAAGGCTGTAAAATTTTACTCAGGATCAATGATAATGACACTGTCCTGCTGTTAATGAAATTTTTGTAAATGTTATGGCTGCTGCTTAATAATAATGAAGTCTGGAATTAATTCTAATGTCTTTTGCCCTTGAAGAATTCAAAACTAAAATATATTAGTTCTCCTATTCTCATTTTCCTTAAGGGTGATATTTAAATTCATGGAATATAAACTATTAGTTATGGGAAATTTTATTATATTCTAGAGTTATAAAAGTTCCCCAAATTATCTTAACTTCCCTATAAATGCAAAATGTAGTTTTCAGTGTGAGATTTAAAACAATTACCAACATTAATTATATGAGAAGAATGTCAACCACAAAATTGCATGATAATTGCTTTTTACCAAGTATCTTTCTTTCATTCTTATGCCAGGTAATATATGTATTTTTAAAACCCTGTACTAATACTCCCCACAGTATTTGCTTGTTGTAGTTATTGTTGTATGTGTTTGGCTGAAACAACTCAATGGTCAAAGAATATGATATAATTCTGAAATATATAGATTTATCCTTAATTATCTTTTCACAGAAAATATATCACTGTCTGCATCATTTTTTTACTCATTTAGGAAGCTCACTTCAACCCGTGATCACGTACACCCAAATTTTCTTCCTTGTGCTCTTCTGTTCTCCCACAGGACAAATTTCCAGGCTTTATTTGTCATATCCTAATTTCCAAGGTCATTTGTCTCTAAAAATTTTAATGACAATATTAATAAAACAATATTCTTAATTATTATAATTAGCATATAACATATATATTCTAAAATCAAGCAATAAGCCATGAGTTTTTAAGTACCTTTGATTTTATTGTTGTTAAAGAGAGCACTAAATCTGAAACAAATGTGGCATTAAAATTAATAAAAAGAAAGTACTGTAAACTACTTTATAAAACATAAACCTCTTTAAATATATGTATATTATATCATGCTAATCAAATACCTTAAAGAAGGAATAACTGTCTATGGGTGGTTAGTTAAAATGAGATTTGGAGTTCTTCTGGGGCCTGACTCTGAGAACTAGGTGTTCTGATTCACATCCCCACATTAAACACATTCATTTTTAAATGAATCATCTGTAAAATACACTTGGAAAATAGTTATCTCCACACCCACCCACAAATTACTATTTCAAAGCTTGGCATTTGATATATTAGAATATCTTGTCATAGAGTAGAGAGAGATGATTGCATTTGGCAGCTGGGTGAACTTTTTCCTACTTTCTCAGAGGGAAATTCAGCCTGGTAACACTCTAGTGATGGGCTCTAGGACAGGACTCCAAAAAGGTCAAAAGTGCAAATGGTGTGACGCTTGACATTGGGAAGCACCCTCCTCATCAACAGCTTTGACACATCCTGTGTTGAGACAACTTCCAAGACAGGACACTTATGTGTCAGAGGCAAGCGACTGCCTGTTCTTTTACTCCATAATTAATGACTAGGTGTCATGAGGAAGAGAAATTGGGCCAAGCATAGGTTTTTGTTGTTTTTTTTTTTTCTCCCTGAAAGGATTCACAAAATAGAATGATGAAATGAAGTGTTGGATTCTATTTGGCAGAGTCAAACTTTTAAGCTATTTCACTCTACTTCCTGTGCTGTATTCTGAGACATTCAATGCCAGGGAAATTCTGAATACCAAATCCTGTGTCTTCTCAGTTTGAGTGTCTTACATAAACTTATGAGATTTGGGAGGTACTTCTCAGAAATTTGAAAGACTTCAGTAAATTTTTTGCTTTCTTTTTCTTTTGCCTTTGGGCATTTGAGGTCTTAAGCACTGCCTCTTACACTTTTTCTCTTGTTGCTTATCTAATAAAAAAAATCTCCTTGTTTTATACTACTATTTTGTGATGAACAGATTAAAAAAGCACTGCATTTGTATTTCTAGTTTAACACTTGTGTTATGGTTTGTGTCTAGTTGCCCCCAAAAGGCTCATGCTGCTATCAGAGGAGTTCTAGAATTTGTGATTCATTCATGATTCAGTTCTGGGATTATGGGTATAAGGGCTGCTGAGATAATGGGTATAAGTGATGCTGGGATTATGGATGTGAGTGCTGTACCTGGCCTGGGGCAGATAGCCTGATAAGAGAGACAGAATTGCTGTTGCTATTGTTGCCTTTTGCTCTTGATGTTTTGGTGCATTCTGCTGCCGAGAACAGCTGCCCTCTTCCACATGAAACTCTGCCTTGGAGACACCTGAGTCTGTCCTGAAACATCTGCTAACCATGAGCTTAAAAAAAAAAAAACCTTTCCTGCCTTAATTTTAGGTGTCAGGTATTTTGTCCCAGCAAGAAGAGAAAAGTGACCAAGACAGAATTTGGTACCAGATGTGGGGCTGTTCTTGTGACTAGATGAGCAGGTGGATTACAAGCTTTTGGGAATGATGTATGGGAAGAGATAGGAAAATCTGGGAGATTTTTGCCTATAAGAGAAGCACTGGAATATCTTTGGCTGTTCTATGTGGGAGATTCTGGTCAAAGCTAGAAGATCAGAAGGCTGATAGAAATCTTGCCTGTAAAGACCAGGGTGGGGAGGTTTCTGCTGGGAAGAAGGACTGCATTGGTTACTGGACACTCTGGATGATTTGTGTTATAGCTTGGCAGAAAGTTTGTCTGCATTTTGTTCACATCCACAGATTTTGCCTGACTGAGTAAGCGTAATGCACTGTTTAAACTTGCAAATGAAATTTCAAGGCAGTTAAATGTTGAAGCAGTGGCATGGCTATTGTTAAGACTTTTAGACAGATTTATGTTGAGAATCAAGAACAAAGAGCCTATAAGAATGATTTAAAATGTTGTGAGTTTTGCCAGAAAAAAAAGTGGCAATAAAGCTGTGGTCCACAAAGATAGAGCTGAGAGGCTCTCCATTTTTGTGAAAAAACAGGAGAATGGAAAAGATAGCCCAAGAGCATAACAGGAGACATATGTCTGCCCTTTTCAGCCTCAGAATTGCAAAGTTAAGTGACCTTGCCTTGGACAGAAAGCTGCAGAGCTCAGTGTTCCAGAATGGTGGCAGCAACCACATCAGGTTCCAGAATGGTTCTGGCATAGAGAATTTTTTCCTTGAAATCAGGTTTAGAGTCCTCAGAGATCTGGGAATTCCACCCCTACATCCAAGAGAGAAGAAATCCTTGCTGGCAGCAGACTTTGGCATCATCCATGTTGTGTTGGTTTCAGGTGCAGGCAGAATGTAAGAGTTCTGAGGTTAGGAAGGCTTCCACCTTAACTTCAAAAGAAAGCTTGGAGCCGGGCATGGTGGCATATGCCTGTAATCCCAGCACTCGGGAGGCTGAGGCAGGAGGATTGCTGTGAGTTCGAGACCAGCCTGAGCTACAAAGTGAGCTTAAGGCCAGCCTGAACTGCATAGTGAGACCCTGTCTCAAAAAGACAAAAAAAGAAAAAAAAAGAAAGCTTGGGAGGCCAGGCAGTGTGCGCCCGAGAGGGTAGTCTGTGAAGCATAGAGCAAGAAGCTTAATGTGCAGTGTGAATCCCAGATGTTTGAAAGAGCCAAGAAGGTGGATCATCTAAGGGAAACTTCAAGGAGGGAGCAAAGCCAACCTAAGAGAGAAGCCATGGGAGCTACCACCAAAAGTCAGAACATAGGGGCAGAACCAGTTAGGCCTTTGGAGCTCACAACTCATCACAGATTGGTTCTAATGTTCCACAAGTAACTATAGGATTTAATATTTGCCCTTCTGGATTTCTGGAGTCTGTAACTTTTGGAACGGTAATGTTTATCTTGTGCCATTAAAAGTTATTTAACTTTTCATTTGTACAGAGGTTCACAGTTAAGAGTTTGCCTTAGAACTCAGAGGAGCTTGGGACTTGGGCTTTTTAGCAGTTCTGAAATTGTTAGGGCTTTTCAACTCTTAGAGATGGTCTTTAGGATAAAGGGATATGCATCACAGTCTTTGGGGATCCAGGGGGAAAATATTATGCTTTGTGTCTACTTTACACCCCCTCCCCAAAGTCTCATGCAGTTATTGGACAGATTTCTAGGCTTTGTGATTAATTCATTATCCAGTGCTGGCATTGTGGGTGTAGCTGCTGCTGGAATTATGGGTGTAAGTGCTGTACCCAGCCCGGGGCAGATAGCTTGAAAGCAACATAAGGGAGACAGACTTGCTGCTGCCCTTGTTGCCACTACTCCCCCTTTTGCTCTTGCTGTTTTGCTACCATGAACGTCTGCCCTCTGCCCTGTGCCACCCTGCTTTGGAGACAGCTGAGTATGGATTGACGCCTCCACTAACTGCGAGCTAAATAAACCTTTCTTTCCTTAATTTTGGGTGTTGGGTATTTTGTCCCAACAAGAAAAGAAGGCAATTTGAATCTAAGGATTTTTCCTTAAACAAATACATTTTCAAACACCTCATCATTTTCTTCACGTTGTATTTCTTTTGATTTCCAAGTCTTTTCCAGAATGTAGAAAACCTCCACATTACTATACCTATACTAAAATAATATAGTGAGCTTTCCAATTGCTTTCTATAGAGAAGTTATTTTGAGTAAGTTATTTTCGAATTTACTAAGGTAGAAACAAAAATCTATGAAGTAACCTACTTATGTACATTGAAAACAAAAATTGAAAAGGTAACTTAATAAATACTATAAATGTAAATTTACATTAACCTAAATTATAACAAATAGAACTTTTATGGGCTATATTTTATTAAGTTCATTTAGCAGTATTCTTTAATTTAATTTTAGTTTTTTTTGGAGAAAACCATAATTATTTTTTCAGAACCTGGGTTGGAATGCAGGGCCTTTGCACTGAGCTACATTTCCAGCCTTTTTTCATTCTGAGATAGTATCTTACTATTACTAAGTTACCCATGTTAGGATCAAGTTTTCAGTCCTCTTGCCACAGGCTCCCAGCTTGCTAAGAATAACATACACATACTGCTAAGCCATTCTTAGTATGGCTGTGGCTATGAGAATCTCATGAATGTCACACAACTTTTGGGAACAGTAGAAGTAAATGAACACATTTTCCGCTTTTAATATCCTTAAGCTCCAATTCACTCATCTGTAAGAAAAAAATAGTAGTGCTGTTTATTATGTGGGCTTCTTATCTATGCTAAACATGATAATACACACAAAGGCTTCTATGAGATAAGCACATATAGCTTTCTTATAGATTTCCTTTAGTAATGAAGAGGTTTATTGCTATACACTTTTAATTCCACAGTTGATATTTTGAGTAGTATAATGGAAAGATAATTTTTATTCTTATTTTATAAGTGAAACAAAAACTAAGAATCAAAAAACTTAGGATCCTACTGAACACTACTCAGTACAGGGTTGTTGAGGTGGAAACTGATATCAGGACCCTACAGCTCCAGGCTTGTGGGTTTTATGCTTTATGACACTATAGCATTGTCTTGGATTCCAATACAAAAGTTATTAAAATTTATTGAAATCTTGAGAATTTGCTGAGGCTTATGTTCCAGAATGAATGATACTTTTCAAAATGATTTCTTTTCGGAGAGCTATCAAGTTTTTGTCTGTCAGGTATTGGGGAACATTGCAACAGAAAACAGAGTGCTCAGAGTTAGCCCCTGTAAAACATTAATTAAAAAATAAGCCTTGAAGGAGATAGGAAAGGAAGCTTAATCATGTGAATATCTAGGGAATGAGCATCTCAAGAAAAAAATAATAGCTGGGTCAAAGGTCCTGAATTAGAAGCAAAGTTGGTGGGTATGTTAGTTGCTCTTTCTCATTGCTGAAACAGATACTTGACACTCAAAATGAGGGAAGAAAAGGTATAGTTAGCTGATAATTATGGGAGGTTTCAAGACACTGGAGGAGAGGCTGAGACACTGCCATATGCACGATGACCCTCTCCACATCTCTGAGAAAGCACAGGCTAACCAGCTTAATAGTTGGCATCTCTCTGGCCCCACCCCTCAGGCCCCGCCCTGATCCACTGGCCCCACCCCTCAAGCCACTCATTGCTACTCCAGCCACATCTGTCCCATAACTTACATGAGGCTTTGGAAGGACAAGCAGACACAAATCATAACAGTGGGGTTAAGATATAAGCTGGAACTAAGTTAGGTGTATAGGGAAGCTGAATAGGGAAGAAAGGCCTAAACATGCTAACTTTGTAGGTCAGTTATCAGATTTTGGACATCAGTGTTTTCCTCTGAGTTTAGTGAGCACCACTGCAACATTCTGAGATGAGATACCACGTGAACAGTTATGCTTTTAAGCAGTTTCCTTGGTTGTTACATTGAAAGTAATATGAAAGCTCTCAGGGGAAACCAGGGACCAGTTTGGAGGCACAAATGACGGAACCAGAAGGCAGCGGTCACAGTAGAGACCATGGTGAGGCTATGTAAAACCCTACAGCTTCGAGACAGATTTTAATTTCCGCTCCACTTCTGCAATGTGCAGCCCTTGTCTGACTTGATCGCCGTTTTATCTCTGCTTACCTTGCTTAAAAACAGGTGCACAGTGTGCATTCAATAGATACTATTTTTATATGTGAAATGAGATTAAAAATAAAACTAGTTCTTTCTTCTTTAGTGCATCATCTCACTGTTTCATAGACATTTCTCTTTATAGAGCTCAACACATCCCTACAGGTTGAGTGCTAGTACGACCTCCACATTGCTAATGAGGAAACTGGAACAAGGAGTACTGCTACCTACCCAAGCCTGGTGGGTGGCAGGGCCCAGGGTCTGAAGAGTCTGATTGCAAAGGCTCTGCTCTTAGCACTATGCAATACTGCTTTCAAGAACTGTAAGTCACAGTGCATGCAATTCATGCATTCCAAAGTGTGAGGTTTAATGCCTGATATCTGTTCATTTTCAGAATTGTGGAAATATGATAGGTGAGCTACACATCTGCTGAGACAAAAAGGTACTTTCTTGGTGACATCGTCTCACCCACATTCAGGAAAGCTAAACTGTGCTATAAAAAGAAGAAAGTTGTTAATGGCAGCCATCAAAATTGTACCTTTTATTCAGTTCTAAAATATGATGGATCGGAAAATGTGTCATGAGCAATTTGTTGTCTGAGAAACTAAAGTGGATTTCTAGCAAAGTAAGATACTTCATTTTCTCAAAATAATGCTTCATCCGAATACATAGGATTATTACATTTAAATTTAGTAGTGCTGTACTTTTCCAACTGGTGTTTGGTTCATGATGAATCTCTTGATATATGACTGAGGAATCCAATTGGACGCCTCATGGAAAGGGCACACTGAACATATGAAAAAAGAAATCATTTGGAAATAAAGCATATTGTAGTTTTACTTCTAAAAGGAAAAAAAAAAAAAAAACCAAAGCCACACAATTGAAGGTTAATGAACCACATACAAAATATAGTGAATCCGTTATTTGGCAAAAAAGAAGGAGCACATTAAAGAGGTATATGAAAAATTAGCACTGTCATTTTGGGAGTGTTTAATATTAAGGTAAAATTAAAATAAAAAGTCAATGCACTGTTGGTTAAGATGGACCACTTTATTAACAGAGAGTAATGATCCAGATACACTGATGTGTTTTTGATAGCACAGAGCTGTCATGAGTTTCCTCAGTTTCACTGAATATTAAATCCCTACAAAGAAGTTTTCTTTGTCTAGAAATTAAGTTAAAAATAGACATATGGCACAAATGAGGCATATCAAGGTCCTGCTAACATTGGAGAATTTTGAGTTTTTTATTTTTAAAGTATATAACTTCTTTGCATATTGTATAACCATGTGTCCATATCTATATCTATATCTATACCTATATCTATATAATCAATTAAATAGAACCTTGAAAAGGTGTCCTGGAAGCATACATTTTTGCACATTGAAACTTACATTTAAAATGTAAAAACTGCTTCACTCTGCATTCGTCCATGCCTGGTTCATGTATCTTACCAAAAGACTTGGCAAAAGTTGTGACCAAGATAGTCAAATGTCATATTATTTGCACACATTTTACCCTAGAAGTCTTGTCAGCAGCAGGAACCTTGAACATTCAGAACTTCTGGGCACTGAAGAGTGGAAATCAGAAATGTTTGCTATCCAGAAATCGTGGAAATTTATTTTCATAATTTATTTTCATCATCAGAAGTTGTTATGATTTCCAGAGCTGATTGAAACATGCTCACAAATATTATTTGACTATCTGATTTGCACGCAGAAATATTCAAAGCTGTGGGTGGAGGAATTCAAATATGAATAAACCAGCCAGTCTTAAGGAATTAACCAATACAGATTTTCTGCAGGTAGTGTTGGGAGACCAAGAATGTGGCTGTGACCAAGAGAAAGGGTCTAGCTTTGAGGAGTTTAGGTCAGAAGGGAGTTGGTGATAAGGAAGCACTTGAATAAGTCAACATACACTGTTAACATATGATTTCACCTGCGTTGGTGGTATAGTGGTGAGCATAGCTGCCTTCCATATAATTTCATATGACAAAAAAACATAGGTATGAAAAATAGACTACCATAGGGAAAGAGGTAGGATTCTAGGGAAAATCGTATTGCAGATGCAGCTGCCAGGTTGGACCTTGCTGAGGTCACGACATTTTCACTAAGATCTGAATGACTTTTATGATTAATTCACGAAGCATAGTAGAAAGGAGAGTTTCTGCTCTGAAACAGAGATCTTCTGGTGAGGCCAGAATGAAAGCCTTTCTGGTGGCTCCACAATGAAAGCCAAAGAGTTCATTCTAAAACAGACTGCAAAAAGGAATGGATAATCCATGAGGTTGAAGTCATGAGGAGTCAACTTGTGTAGCATCATGATAAGGGTTTTAGGTTTTGATATAGACATGATGAAAGGTCATTCACAGGCTGCCCATGCAGATTGACATCATCTGACTTATATTTCATAAGATCACCCACCTGGAAATAGTGTTGAAGGTGTAGTTGATGCTTGCTCAAGGTCAAGGAGATAAATAGGAATCAAGGTTAATGACTGTGATGCCTTTATTTTGAGCAGCTCATTGATTCTTCGTCCCCTTTTGTCTCAGTTACTCTTTTCCCATTGCTAGGAGAAATACCCAACACTCAAAATGAAGGAAGGAAAGGTTTATTTAGCTCACAATTAGTAGAGATTTCAGTCCATACTCAGCTGGCACATGGCAGAGAACAGCAGTTCATGGTGGCAGAAGGCAGCAAAACAGCAAGAGCAAAAGGGAGGAGTAACAGCCAGGGAGATGGCTCAGTGGAATAAGCGCTTCCCTGGCAAGCACAGGGCCTGAATTCAATCCCTGGTTCCACAAAATAAATAAATAAATAAAATTAAAAAAAAAAAAAAAAAAAAGGGAGGAGTAACAGCAACAATGCAACAGAGAGCAAGTTTGCCTCTCTTATGTTGTGTTCAGGCTCTCAGCCTCAGGCTGGGTGCAGCACTCACACCCATAATCTCAGCAGCACTCTTATACCCATAATCCCAGCCCCACTCATACCCACAGTTCCAGCAGCACTCACACTCATAATCCCAGTGGATCATGAGTTAATCACAAACTCTAGAGGTCCGCACCATGACTGCATTAGGCTTTGGGAGGACAACTAGACAGAGACCATAACACACTTACTATTTGAAATGGTGGGGAATACAAGGGTTGGAGCTATTCCTAAGGAACTGAGAAATTAAGTTTTGATATTCTAAGTTTGAAATACTTATTAGAAAATGAAGGTGCTTCAGGGTTATTTATTTGATATACATGTACTCATTTCTTTCAGTGGTGGGCGTAAAACTCAGTGCTTACCACATGCTATGTAGTACTCCACTACTGAACTATAACTCCAGCTCCCTGTGAATGAAAATTAAACCTCAATGTAGAAGGCAATTTCTCCTCATGGAATGAATACAGACCACAAGGCTCGGCAGTATAACATGAGTCCTTAATGTTCAGATAATAAGAGTGTGCCATGAGATTTTAACATAGAAGGATGAGGGCTATGGAACAGTCCCAAGTTAAGTAAGTCAGATTCACATGAGTAAACACTGTATTGTCTCTCTGGTGTGAAACTGGAAGAGTAAATGAGGTCTATAATGTACAATAGATATTGTGAAATGGGAAGAAATTATTTAAAAGAGAATAAGAACTAGGATGTGGGAAAGGAGAAAGGAAGGAAAGGGAAAGGGAGAGGAAAAATAATCCAAGTTAGTTATGCTATTAATGTTTCTTAGATCATAGAAAAGGAAGGTTTGTGCTAATATTGACAGGAGAATTTTTCTGCCCATATCTTATATTCTGGGTAACTATTTTAAAGACAACAATGTGCAATATATTAACTATTGTTATTCTCTGATTATCTTTCTATGAAATTTTGTTTTACCTTTTTTCGATAAAATAAAATTTACAAAAAAAAAATCCATGGATAGTGAAGACTGTTGTAATTATTTTTTCATAACAATACAAAGGCTTAATACCATAAAAGAACAACCATTTTCTATCATTATGATTCTGAGCCAACATTCATAGAGGACAAAATAAGAATGGTTTGTTACATCCATCTGTAACCTTAGCTAGGGTGGCTCAGGCAATTGGAGACAGCTGGACAGCTGGATAGTTCTTCTCCAGATAGTTCTTCTTATCTCACTGTGTGCTTTACTAGGCTCTATCAAAGCATGGTGCTCTCAGAGTAGTCAAATATAATGCATTTTAAAACCCTAAGAAAAAGTTGCTATTCCCTAGAATGCTAGGCCTGAGTAACACAAAACCTCTTGTACCATAAACTGCTAATCAAATTATATTCACATTCATTCTGTATTTGATTAAAGATGAAATCAGCAACCTCTAACAGCCCTCACTTTCCTCCAAATTCCCACAGTGGTGAACTATCAACAGTTAGCCCAACTGCAATGTGATGACCACTGAAGTAGAAGTGGCCAATTGGTTGTGAGGACACAAAAGAGCTCTGTCTGGAGGATAGGGAGAGCCACAGCAAGACTTACTTTTGCACTTCAAAGACAAGATATAGTTTGCTTGCTAGAGAGGCAGGGATGGCACATTTGTTCAAAGGTGTGTTTCACTAAAGACCACACTGCTCCGTAAGAATGGAGATATGCCCCAAGGACAGCCATGCTAGGAAGGACCTTATCTAGTAGATAATGGGTGTCATTAGATATTTTTGCTAAAACTTCCTCCTATCAACATAAGGGACAAATTCATACAGAATGGTTGGAACCTGGAGGACCATATTCTAATCAATTGAAGGGTCAACTCTCTTAAGTAAGTTATAGTGCATGGGAATCCATAGGAAAGGAAAGATTTGACAAGATTTAATGAATATGACATTGCCTCTTGGGTGTGAAAAAGATAAAGGGTTATAAATAACTTTAGGTGAAATAGTAAGGCCTATTTTATGGGTTGGATACATGATTCTATGGGACAATAAGCAATCCTGCTGGGAATCAAACTCAGAACCTTGCCCTTGCCAGGCAGGCACTAGTGCTGCTGAGTTATATGCTCAGCCCATAACCAGTCTTTAAGTTTGGAGGGTGGAATGATAATTTGCAATCTGCATCTATTTATTTATTTATTTATTTGCTGACTGTTTACTAGATACCTAGCATAAAACCAGGCTTTAAGAAAACAAAAATGAATGTTATGGTTTCTACTGGAGGGAGCCTCTGACCTTGTCGGGTTTAAAGAGACATCCAGAACATCTCCAGCAGGAGAAGAGAAGGTAGTGCAGAGTTCAAATGCATGCCTGTGATCTTCAGAAGCTAGTCAGGATCCAAACTGCTTTTTATATTTCCCTTGATATTTGGTTGCTTTCTCCTTTCAGTTCCTGAGAGTTCATCCAGGAGAAATCAGTGTTTGCTTTGTAAGGTAAAACATTGATCCAACCTCCAGCCTGCACATTCTGTGCTTATTTAGCACCCCAGGCAACTTCACATTTGCAATTTCATTCTGTTTCTTTGTGAATTTTTTTAGAAAAAGCTTTCTTACACACACTATTTCTCTGAACAATCTCCAGCTTTATACTCCTAGCTAAACCACTGGAGTTTTTTTTTTTGTTTTTTTTTCACGAATTTTTCAAGTTTTACCCATTATGAAACAGTACTGAGCTAATTCTTGCCTTCAGATTTCTTCTGTGTAGTATGTGTTAGGGTCCAGTTTAAATTAACATTTATGTGTGGACCTGTTAGAGATGGAAACTTTGTGGCTGGGAATGATGCAAAATCCTGTTCCTTGAATTACTTATTTTATGATTTCTAGAAACAGGCACACATGGATTTGATTCTCAAAAGTAATGGTATGAGCTTGAACAGTTCATCAATCTTTTTAGCCTGAGTCTATTCAGTTTTTAAATAGGACCAATAGAGAAGATGGTGTTCAACTGTGACACACAAGATACCAGAGAAATCACAGGGTAGAAAGCCAGAAAAAGGGCTGGCACATGGAGTTACACTCTGTGATATTTGTTATGAACAAAACCATGCTTCTCCCCCTAATTCACATGTGGAAGTTCTAAGGCCCAGTGTGACCCCATTTGAGGATAGGGCCTTTATCAGCTTCAGCAACTGGGACAACGTTCTCTGCCTGCTCTTAACTCAGATAAAGTGCCTGAATTCCCTCTAAAATATATGCATTTTCAGGGGAGGCACTATGCCATATAATCACTTGCTATTAAAACTATGGCTTTTTGGGTCAGCACAATAGCTCAGCAGACTAAAGTGCCTGCTTAGGTAAGCTTAGTAAGTTGAAGCAAATGCAGGGACTGCGGTTCCATCCCACACGTGCTGCACCAGCCCCACCCCAGGGTGGGCTGAGCCAGCCAGAGTCTGGGGCCTAGTGGTGCATGCCTGTAATCCCAGCACTGAGGATGCTGAAAGCAGGAGGATCACCATGAGTCCAAGCTGCACAGTGAGACCCTGTAACAACAAAATAATTACATATATATATATATTTTTTTTTTTAATTTCCCTGGTCTCTATATAAAAATAATTCTGTACTTTGTGGCTTTGCTCAAAGCATTTTAAAATCCAGCTGGAAGAATCTCACAGAAAAGCTTTTTGAGCAACAGTGAAATCTAGAATATTCCCAGGTGCCATAACAGTCTTAAACGCATGTGTCATGTGGAGAGACCAGATCACCTACCATGAGTACAGATTCTCTGGACAGGAGGCAAACATCCTACATACTTCTCTGAGTTGTATAATTTCCACTGAGCTCTCGGCCATCATTTCATTTTATAGCTAGAAGAACGAAGATGACAGAGATAAGATAACTTGTCAGTGGTCACATACATATGGAAAAGTGAGGATTTAAACATACGTCATTGCACTTTAGAGTTTAACCATTTCATTAGGAATCTTTTCTGATTTCTAAGGTAAATTTAAAAAATTTTCTCACTGCTTTCTAAAAATCAAATTTCATTAAATATTTCATATTTACAGAAGAGATAATATAATGAAAAGAACACCTAACAACCAAGATTTAATTAGTAATTTGTTATTTATTTTAGATCTCTTTTTTCTGTAAGAAATAAATGATACATAACAAGTGAACAATGTAGAAACTTAATCATACTACCATTTGTAGGCTATTTCATTTATTCTTAACTGCTGTCAACTATTTGGTTTCATACACTAGGGGATAGGTAATCGTCTGTCTTAGTTACTCATCTCTCATTGCTGGGACAAATACCCAACACCCAAGTTGAAGGAAGGAAAGCTAAAGCTCAAAGTTACTGGAGCTTACAGTCCATATTCAGCTGGCTCCAAGGCAGAGTAGCAGATAGCAGAAAACAACTTTTCATGGAGGCAGCAAAGAGCAAGAAAGAAAAGGGAAGGAGTAGCAGCAGCTTAAGCAGCTAGCTTCTCTCCCCTCCTTACACTGAAATGCAAGGTGCAGCATGCACACCCAAAGCAATCAGTCACAAACTCCAGAAGCTACCCCAAGGCTTCTTGAGACTTTGGGGGGACATCTAGACACAAACTATAACACCATCTATGTATCATCCCTTCTAATGACAGGCATTGATGTGTTTCCATTTTTATATTACAAAAACCTCAGCAATAATGTCTGGAAGTAATGATGTAATTTTTCCCCTTCCATTGGCAGAAATTTTAGATTACTTAACTCAAAAGGCCAATTTTGGTTTTGTTTTAAATGCATTTTCTTTCTTTCTTTCTTTCTTTCTTTCTTTCTTTCTTTCTGTCTGTCTGTCTGTCTGTCTGTCTTTCTTTCTTTCTTTCTTTCTTTCTTTCTTTCTTTCTTTCTTTCTTTCTTTCTTTCTTTCTTTCTTTCTTTCTTTCTTTCTTTCTTTTAGTACCAGTGAACTGAACTGGGGCACACTGCAGATCTTCCAAAAGACTGCCTTTCCCAGGCAATTTTGCTACTAGGTGTCACCATGTCACTGGTCAATGAGACCACAAGTCTGTGTGGTATTTCAGGGACACCTCCTTAAGTAGAAAAATGGACACTCTTCTTCCTTGTTTTTTCCCTTCATGCAGCCTAGAATGCAGACACAATGGCTGGAACTTTGCCTTAAGTACAAAGCCACATCCACAACTGGTGGATCAGCAAGAAAAGAGTACATGGGTGACTGCAAAGTGCCCTGAACATGTTGTTGTTTTTCAGGATGAATATTCAATTTTTAATGATAAAGTTTTTTACTTTGCTTTAAAATAAAAGGAAGCTGGAATAACCAAAGAAACAGTGAGAAAAAAGCCTCAGATCATATGATGCCTATAAAGATATTGCATTTATTTTTTTTTAAAGAATATTCAACAAAACAGTGAGCATAGGGCTATCCCAGTCTACATAGCAAGACCTTGTCTTAAAAAAAAAAAAAAAAAAAAAAGAATAGTAAATCCTCAGATGGTTCAAGAAAAACACTTTGAGTGTCCCAAACGCTCTTCTTGCCAGCTAAGAACTCTGATTTCTTTTTAGAAGAAAAGTATAATTTCAGTGTTAAATATATAACATAACATTTATTTTTTTAAGTGGTATGCTTTGCAATCTCCTCTTAAAACCCAATGAAGTTGCTGCCTACATGGACATTTTCTCTAATATTTAAAGCATATGTCTGATGTTGTTGGCCATATGTCCTAGAACTCTTAAGTGACACATTCCTATGATGATGCAGACAGGATTTCAATGAGCTACCCAATTTAGAATTTTAAATTTATGTGACCTATACTTGGAATATAACCATAAGCTTCTCAGTCTTTCATTATACAAAGGAGTTTCAGTAATGACCTCATCAAAATATTCAGGATTGCAAGATACTTGCAATATACAAATTTGCTTTTGTCTTTGAATATAATAATACTGCAATGCACACTGTTTCAAGTGATCTTGATCTATGTTGCATTCATGGTTTTCATCTCTTGACTCTTTGGAAACAGCTTTAAAGAAGCGATGATAAGTGGTATAATAAAGACCTCATTTGTGATTCTCTAACCACTTAGCTGTCCAAAACACAGAAATTAGTTGGTTAGTACTCACCCGCACAGAGAGAGGATGTCTGACTCTCTCAAAAAGTGTTAATACAAATTATTATCTTTACCATATAACTGTGTTAGGCAAAGAACATATTTCAGGAATAATTATCAAGGTATCTTTTGTTAATATTTCATATGATAAATATGAAGATCACTCTACCTTCACCATCAAAAGACATAACTTTGGAACTTTATTTCAGTAATTATGTCATTAATTTAGCCCATGTTACAGATGACTTGTGTGTCTGTTTTCACAGGCAAGGTAGAATAAATGAATTTACCATGGGTTTGACTGAATTGAGACATTAGAAAATTAACTAGACTTATGCATTGACAGATATGAAATGGAATCATGTGAATTATTTATAATTGACTGTTTTTGACTTTCAAAATGGAAATTTTATCTTTCTCAATCCAATAGTAATAATTTTTAAACTATAGTCTTTAGGCATTAAGGAATATATATATACTCAATCCTCACAGATATTCATTGTGTTGAATATTATAGTAGTTGTCCCCATTTTCTGGGAGGAGTGGTACCAGGTACCAGGAATACCAGGCAGGCAATGAGCTAAACACTGACCCTATCTTCATTTTGCAGATGACAAAATGAGCCAGTGAGAAGTTCTAGAATGTTTCTCAACCCGCATAATGCGTTAGACTATCAGTGTAACATATTACCTGAGTGGGGAGAAAAGTTAGGAAAGGCTTGTTGTACCACACAGTGGTAGAGGTTTCAGTCTGTAGTTCACTGGCTGCATCACCTTTGAGGTAATGCAGGCAGATATGGCAGAATACCACAGTGGAGAAGCGTGTGGTAGTAAAGTCTACTTACCTAATGCCAGCCAAGGAGCAGAGAGAGAGGGAGAGAGAGAGGAAGAGAACATGTTCTGATGTTCTTCTCTTCCTTCTGCTTGGGTGCCAGTGAGGCCTTCACCCATCAGAAAGGCCACCCACATCAGGGCAGGTCTCCACTGTGGGCTTGCTGTACCACGTGCTAATCATCCCTGGAAATAGCCTTACAAACATGCACAGAAGTGTATGTGACTAATTTCCTAGGTGTTTCTCAATCCAATGAAGTTGACAGTCCAGATCAATCAGCACATACAGCACATAATTGGTCAATTTTGAAATTGGGTTTAGAATCCAAATGCTCTGGCTCTTATGTCATGGGCTACACTTTTCTGAAATTTAGGCCATAAAGTACAACTGGTCAAAATTCACATTTCCATTTTGAACTGTAACATGCCTCATGTAACCATCCCTTGGCCAGAAGACACGCTCAATTACAGGCCCATATTCATGACATTTTCTTGTACATCTCTACCTAAATGAACTCCACATCTTCCATTGAGCATCTCCATCATTATTATCTTCTGCACACTAAACGCTAGCCATATCATGTCTCTGGTTTCTCTTGGGACTTCTCTATTTCACGTTACAAGCATATTTATTACTTCTAGGTCTTTTTCTTATCCACCTTTGCTGTAGCTTCACTGCTAAGGCACAGTACAAAAGACACTTGATTTTCTGTCAGACATTTTTCTTTGAGGTTCAATAGTACGTTGATCATGGAGTGAATTTCTAAACATGCAGATCTGCAGATCATAGTACCCTTGCTCATTGTCTCCTCTAGCACCTTAATGTAAGAGTTGTCACATGGTTTGTACCACTTAACTGATGCTCTCCTTATTAGTCCCAAGTTCCACACAAGGAGTGTTATCACTGTAGCCGCATGGATAAACCATGGCCCTGTGTTATACATGGAAATAAGTTCATAGGTAGCTTTCTTTGTATATTTAAGGTGCTTGCCATTTCTGTAACAGCTTATCTCAACAACCCAAATTACTTACATGTTCATTTCTCCACATAGCTGGCATGAAGCACTGTATCAAATGGTCAGTCACATGGGGCTTGTAATTGATCTACAGTTTTACTTTGTGGTTGAACAGGCCAATCATCAATGATTTATGAAACAAGTTTAAGTTACTATATACACTGATATTTTAAGGTAATTGAAACAGTATTTTATAACAGTCCTAGCTCTTTTGAACATGTTAAAGGACATCAATATTTCCATAGAAAGTATAAATAAAATGAAATCAACTTCTGCAAAGAATCATACCAAATAATTTATCAACACATTAAGATTCTTGTTTATGCTCAGTTGTAGATGTTCATGGTTGCATTTGTCATCCACCTACTCCTCACCTGGTATAAATAATCCATTTGGTTATGTTGTGCAATATGTCAATATGATATGATTTATAATGTAAAAGCTATTGCTGTGTTTAATGGAATTTTCCTTTTTAAGTGTTTTAGTGCCTAACATTACTATACAAGGGAAAAAATTGTACAAGTTCCTTATGTTTTTTGAGCAACATATGAATATTTCCTGAAACCCTCTGTATCTTTAGGGTTTGGTGCAATCTTTACAGGTTTTCCGCTATATCTCATTATAATTAGAGGTTCTGGGACACTGGGAAGGGTGGTGTTAGTTACAAGAGATCTGTTGGTAATAGGAGAAGAATTTGGTTTGGCTTCTTTGTTTAAAAAAAAAAAGAGAGAGACAAAAATATATATATGGCACCTGAGCTTTTACTAGTGACTAGTTCCACCAAACAACCTATGTAAACTTGACCCTTTCTTTATTATAATTCAGGGGGCCTGCCCATTAGCTCAACTGTGTAAGTGCCTGCTTAGCAAAGGCAGTCAGGTTTAGAATACTGTGGTTCAATCCCCTGATCCT
Organism: Ctenomys sociabilis; assembly: GCA_004027165.1. Lineage (NCBI taxonomy): Eukaryota > Metazoa > Chordata > Mammalia > Rodentia > Ctenomyidae > Ctenomys > Ctenomys sociabilis. The sequence goes on from PVKA01028270.1 coordinate 19,161, forward strand.
CATGACTTGCCAGACCTGCTCGTAAGGCATCCTGAGCCAGCCAAAAAAATCCTGGTCATCCAAGGTAACATATATATTCTTCTTATCCTTACTAGCGGCCAGGACCATTTCTAAGCTGCTACTGACCACATGGGACAATGTTTGACTGCTTTCCTGTCACACCAGGCTGCAAGGGATAATCAGACTTTCTCGAGCTGATTTTATACTTCATAGACATTTCTATTTTGCCTATTTTGCTTGGCATGCTTGTGGTGGGAGCCTAAGGTCTTGATCTCACACTGGGATGTACTTGGAAAGTGACACAAAGGGCATAACCCATCTAAAGCTTCTATCACTGTTCACCAATCCTTCTTGTCCAGAAATGGAGGGTAAGAGCAGATGCTATGTGATCAAGATCTAGCTCCCTTGTTTTATTCTGACTTTCTTTATCCATCACTTAGCAAGTCTTTTTTTAATTTTATTTTTGTCTTTTTGAGACAGGGTCTCACTATGCAGTTCAGGCTGGCCTTAAGCTCACTTTGTAGCTCAGGCTGGTCTTGAACTTACAACAATTCTCCTGTCTCAGTCTCCCGAGTGCTGGGCTTACAGGCATGCCTGTCCCTAGCAAGTCTTATGTAGTTTCCTTATTAACAAAACTGGTGTATTACACTGTGCGCGGTGGTGCACACCTATAATCCCAGCTCTTGGAAAGTTGTGCACAGGAGGATCACTACGAGTCCAATCTAGTAGGGAGACCCTGAACACCATGTAGACCCTTTCCTAAAAAATACAAGAAAGAAAGAAAGAAAGAAAGGAAGGAAGGAAGGAAGGAAGGAAGGAAGGAAGGAAGGAAGGAAGGAAGGAAGAGGAAAGAAAGAAGGCTTATTTGCATTGTATATTTTTCTAAATCATCATCTCTTATGCCTGCTCTTTGGCTTTTAATTTCAAATGTGAATAATTTGCATTGCCTGCTATTTCTCCCATTTCATTTCTTCCTAAAGGAAAGTAAGTACTACATATTCTTATTGCTTCTTATCACTTGAGGGAGGAAAAGTAATTAAAAGTATAGGAAAAAACAGTGATTAGTTTAGTGAAACATTTTTGCACCACATGAAATTTCATCTGTCTATTTTTATTATAGTTTTAATGTTTGCTACAGTGAAAACAATTCTGATTGATTAAAGCCAATTAAGTATTTTATTAAATTTATTGGTACATTTTTGTGTTTATGTAAGGATCACATTCATTATGGAGAATTTGTATCTGTATATGATGTAACTTGATTTTTTTCATATTTCCCTACTTACAGTATTATTAAAGCATTAAAAGAAGAAAATCTTAAAACATTCATTTTCTCTCACGATGCTATATGAGAATCATACTGCACCAAAAATAGATTATTTTTATGTGTTTGCGTAGCTCTGTTATATTTTTTGCTTAATAAATAAATTGGTAATTAGCAATTGGTAATTATTTAATTATTTAATAATAAACCAGGCTGTCCAGATGACTAACATTATGTATACATTTAAGTTATATTTTATTGCTCATCAGCTTTAATAATTTGAATCTAGCCTTGCCATTAGTTTTTTGCATATGTACCAGTTTAAACGAAGGAGAATTTACTTAACTAAGTTGAATAATGTGAAATAAAGAGTAGGTGCAAATGTTTATTTTACTTGTGGGTTTATTTTGAATCCCTGGATATCTGGAAATTGCTTCTGGAACTTTGAAATGTTGAAAAACAACTAGACCACACACAAAAAAAATTTTTTTAAAGATGCTAAATTCTTTTGGATAGGTTTTGAAATTAGTTATTGAAGACATTTGGCATAATTTTATGCCTGCTAGATTTACCAGAGATTATAAGAAAACAAATTATTTGTAAATGCTGATAATGGTAGGGTACTATATTAATTAACAGGGCAGAGAGCCCAGCACAATATAAATTCACAGTAATGCATGATAAATAATTTTTTCTGATGTCACCATGGAAGAAACTGTATTAGAAAACAAAATCCTGAAGACCACCTGGGCCACAGGACCATGAATCAACCCGGAGTGCAGGCCAAGCATGTGAGTGAGACCACCCAGACCATCAGATCCTGAAGCAACCCAGAGCTGAGGCCTGGCCTGTGACTGAGACTGCCCCGGGAGCAAGATCCTAAAGTGACACAGAGCGCAAGCCCAGGGAGGAATTTTTCACCAAAATTCCCTTCAAAGAGATTAGAGGCAAGACCCACCCAGCTGATTCAGGAGCAGAACATCTTGCCAGAGTGGCACAAAGGGTTCACCTGCAAGGCTGCAGCAGCAAGACCCAAGCCACACCCGCCTGGAGGAGCCTGAACTTCTTAGATTGGGACCTGGTGCTAAGGTACTAACTCTATCTAAGCTCTACACCAAAGGTCAAAAGTCAGTGGTATACAAAATGACAGAGAAGGAACAAAAAGCAGTCTCAGTGCCCAAGTCCACCCAGTACAAACACAGAGGACACTAGCATAGAGGAAACTGGAAATCACATACCTGAGATCTCTGAAATAATAACATTGGAAATAAAGAAACTACTGCAGAAAGGTATAGAAGAGATCAAATCAGAAAAAAATTCTGAAGTAAAAAAAAGTAGTGATAACTATAATCAAAGAAGTGCTAAGTGCTTCTAAAGAATACACTGATAAAAAATAAAGCAAAATATAAAAATGATGGAACCTCTGAATAAGAAATATAGGAAAGAAATAGAATGGATGAAACAGATCCAAAATGATATACAGGAAAAAAAAACTCTATCACAAGCTGGCAGATCTGTTTGAGTGAAAGTAAACATACAATTTCTCACCTTAAAGACACCATTGCAGCTAGTGAAAAAGGGAGCAAAGATCTCTTAAAAACAACTAGGATGCAGGAAAAAATAATTCAACACCTGCAATATGATGCAAAGATGAACAACATGAGACTAATAGGCATCAATGAGAAGGAAGGAGTCAATACAAATGATATAAAAAGAACATGGGCAGCAGTAAGCAGAAAACTTCCCAAATATGGGGCAACAATCTGACATTCAGGGAACCGAAGCATATAGAACTCCAAATAACATCAACACAATTAAAACCACTCCCAGACATATAATAATCAAGATCCCACAAATTCAGCACAGGAGCAGTATACTAAAAGCCACGAAAGAAAAGAAACAGATCCTGTTTAAAGAAAAACCCAACAGAATAACGGCATATATCTCTTCACAAACCATCAAGTCAAGAAGAGCATGGAGCAAAGTTCTTCAAGTCTTGCAAGAAGACAAATTCCAACCCAGACTGATATATCCTGCAAAACTCTCTTTCAAGTAAATGGAGAAGGAAAATACTTCCAGGACAAAGAACAACTAAAGAATTTCCTGATGACAAAGTCAAGCCTACACAGACTACTAAATGATGTTCTAGAGAGGGAGCAAAATGATCATAACCCCATGAACGAGAATGGAAAGAACCCACCAAATAGGGCAAACAATAAACACAGGAGAATAAGATGTATACAATAGTAGTCTTTCAATTATTCTTTTATGTAGAGCAGCAAAATATTTCCATCAGCACACTCTATAAATGGACTTCTCTTTCACCCTATGGGTCATGATTCCATGTGGGTCTACAGGGTGGATTTCAAGGAAATAGCTATAGCTCAGACCCACAAGTGATACCTGGCCACCAGGAAGTGTCATGGTCATTATCCATGTCCACAACACACTAGAACTTTGTGCGATATCCTATCCCCAAACTGTCACAAGTGATGGTCATTTATTTGTCATTCCAGCATTTATCTTGCATTTTATTCTTAGTGTTTCTTTCCTATCATGAAAATTTTTTCGTAGTATAAAATGTTTTGAAACATTTAATTTTTAATTAATTGGTATTTAATATTCTGAAAAATGCTTAATCTTTTAGATAAATTGTAATGTTTGAATTACAATTTATCTAAAAGACATCATATGATATCTTTTAGTATTAGAAACTTTAAAAAGTATATTTATATTTTCTGTTGACTTTATATTACTTCTTCCCTGTCCTTTATACACACACATATTTATATAAAAAAGTGTATAACCCAACATAAGATTGGTACTGTTTCATAGAAATCTTCAATGACCTTCTAAATAAGGGTTCATCTAATATATTTTATATACTCCTGCATAACTATCACTTTTAGAGCTCTCTATTGTTCATCCAGGAGCGTACTGCATCTTCTCATGCTGAATTATGCTCTTTGTTATTTCCTATATACTACATCTGGAGGTATTAAAATATTTCAAGTTTGTATAACTAGAAAGTATGTTACTTTTAGTTGTCAAAGTATATTTGCTAAGTATAAAATTCAAAGAGGGTAGATCTTTTTTTTTTCTCTCAGTCCTTTAATTAGTATGGTTTCTTATACACTTGGTACTTTTTTTTTCTTTCTAATGTGGAATAAGACGCTATTTAATTTTGTTCTTCCATTGCTAATATTTTTATATTAGCAATGCTACTATAAAATTTAAAAATGCTTTAACCATTTTTTCTTTATAATATGTTTTGAACAATTTCATTTTTGTGTATGTTGGTATGATTTTATTTAAATTTCTTGTGTAAAAGGTTCATTTTCCTTGGAAATGTGGTATTACAAGTTGAATTTAATTTAGAAATTTTAAATCTTTAAATATTTATTGCCTGCTCCTTTCTATTTTGAGAATTCTAATTATATGAATATAAAAAAAGAAAGGATAAGTTAATGCTTACAATTTTTGTTTTTACTCTGGTTTTTTCCTTTTTTGAATTTCTTATAATGCCTTAGTTATTTAAAAAGAAAACAAAACTGACATGTTTATATCTGGTAATCTGAAAAACTAATCTACACATAGCATCATGCAATACAGCAACCATTGATGGATTCCTATTACTTTGTTTAGTGAAATCTTGTATCATGTATAACACTGTTTCTTCTATCACTATTTTGTATTCTTTAAAAATAATAATAATAAAGTACAAAAAAAAAAACAGAAAGAAAAAGAAAACAAAGTCCTGGTGACACTGAGTGAAAAGCGAGGCCTTCTGGACTAGTGACATCCTTGGGGAGCTGAAAAGTAGTACTCACTAAGCACAAGCACATAGCCTCAATAGGAAGGAGAGGTAGTGCAGGGGGCCCAAGGCAAGTAAGGACAGATGCTGAGAATCAAATGTGATACGAAGTGTGAAGGGTTGTAAACATCAGCAGGAGACATGGCCTACCTGAAAATAGTCAACACATGAAAAGCATGGTACAACTTTCAATAAACAGAGATGCACAGACAAAAAAAAGTTACTAGAGCAAGAGACAAGATAAAGGGACAGTAAATTTAGAGGACCTTGAAGAGATGGCAGCAAAATATTGGTAATAATAAGGCAGTAGGTTAAAGAGAAGTTAGAAGGTTAGAAGAGCCTTTCATTCTACAGAACCAGAGATCAAAAGTGAAACCCAGATATATCTTAAGAAGACATTAAGCTGTAGGAACTCACTTGGCACTAGGTATCAAAATTAAGTTAGATACTGAAGAGGATATCAGAAAACAGAAAGGTAACCCGTGTTCCTCAGTAGGCAGAAGCAATGTAATAAAAATTATCACATTGGCAAAATTGTTACATTGATTTAATTCAATCCCAATAAAAATACCAATAACATTTCTTATAGAACTGGAGAAATCATTCCTAATATTCATATGGAGCCAGAAGAGACCTACAGGAGCAAAGGCAATTTTGTGCATCTAGGCAAGGGGGGAGCTATAACAACCCTGAACCTTAAGTTATACTACAGAGTTATGGTCATAAAAACAACATGGTATTGGCAAAAACAGATCAATGGAACAGAATATACAGAAATAGCTCAAGGTACACTCAGTTAAGCAATTTTGGAGACAAGAGCCAAATCCTTGTACTAGAAAGGTGAGTCTTTAACAACTGATGCTGGAAAAATCACATACTAAGTGTTCCCCTTGCACCTGAATCTTTCATCAAACACTAAACTAAAATCAAAGTAAATCAAAGAGCTCAACAATAGAGTAGAAATACTTAATGGATCAGAAGCCAAAATAAGTGAAACTCTTTTAATATACACATTCAGGCAAAAACCCTTGTTACACAAGAAATAATTTTAAAAATCACCTCATTAAATTAAAAAGCTTTTGCACAGCAAAAGTAATGACCAATGAAGTGAAGATACAATCTGCAGAATGCAAAATAAATAAAATTTCCAGTTTCTCTTCAGATAAAGAACTAGCATTTGGAATATATAAAGACCTGAAAAAAAATTAGACTCACCAAATTTAAGAGCCAAATCAAAAAATGAATGTTTAAAATGACTAAACATTTCCTAAATGAACAAACGCAAATACAAGAAAAAATGTCCAACACCACAGACCACTTGAAAACTGCACATTAAGAGTCCATCTTAGGGGCTGGCCAGATAGCTCAGCAGACTAAAGCTCCTGCTTAGGCAGAGCAAAGCAGCCAGGATTCAGTCTCAGTGGCTGAGATGGCCATTGAGACTGGGCAAGGTGGCACACTCCTGTAATCCTAGCACTTGGGAGGCTGAAAACAGAAAAATTACTACAAGTCTGATCTATGTAGTGAGACCCTGTAGACTCTGTACTAAATACTTTAAAAAAAAAAAAAAAAAAAAAAGACTCCATCTCATCCCAGAAAGAATGGCTACCATCAGGAAATAAACCAGTAACAGACACTGGGGAGGCCAAGGAGAGAATAGAGTTCTCCTTTGTCTGGTGGCAGTGAACACACTGTGGAGGTCAGTATATTCTTCAGAAAACTAAAAATAGAAATCCATTCGACTCAGCCCTTTTGGCTATCTTCCCCAAAGAGTTAAAAGCAGCATACCACAGTGATATCTGTACGCCCATGTTTATAGAAGCACAGTTCATAATCACTAAATCTTGGATACAGCCTACATGTCTATCGACAGATGAATAGGTAAAGAAAGTATGGCCCTTACACATGATGAACCACAGTACTCTACCGTTCAGAAAGATACTCGTTTGAGTCATTTGTTGGGAATGGATGAAATCTTTCATACTATAATGTTAAGTGAAATAAATTAGATTCACAACTTGAGCATCATGTGGTTAACCTTACATGACAAGTTAATAGGAAGAAAGAGAATATTTTCTTCTGTCAGATTCTGGTTTCACATCACTATGGTATGAAAGCTGACTCCCTAGGCTTTCCATTTCATTGCATGTGTTATGGTCTTTATTATCACTGTGAGTGTGGTGTGTTTTGAATAAAAGATAATTCCCAGAAAAAACCCAGAGTTCAAGGAAACTGATTTTTACATATTGCCTCCATATATTTTGGCAAATGCTGTTATTAATTCACTATTCAAATTCATTTATCAATTCACTAAGATTTACTATCTTGGTATTCACATAATCTAATAGCAATTGAATTTTCCTTTCTCTTCACTACTTTAACTTATTATTTCTTTTTCATGCTTTATTTTGGATCAGATCTTACTGTAAATGTTTAAGAGTACTTATAGCACTAGACATTTCCAACTTATCTCTAAAGTTTTTATGTCATATTTTTTGGTATCTTACTTGCTGAAAATTTTGTTACAGGTTGTGTCTATTTATATTTTGGAAAAATCTGTGTTAAAAAATACCAATAATTATTACACTTTAAAAACAAATTTAATATGCTACTTTAAAATTTATTTACACAATATTGTTATAACATGACTATTTTTAAGCACACATATATCTTTCTTATTAAAAATTGTACAAAGGATGATAGAGCATGTAGTAGTAAACAAAGAGGGAAAAAACTCATGTAATTGAAAATAGATTGAGGAGAGACGGGAATGTTCAGAGTTGAAATAATGAAGGCAGGAGTAGTTAATGTCAAAACACTTAAGTGTTTGCATATAACGTTTTAGTGTTCTAAAAATTGCCTGAGAACATCTTATCTTCATCATGATTATGTCAAATTTTCCAAATCACTTCCTAAATGATCAACTGTGACGTGATTCAATTGTTATATTGGTGTCATTAGTTGGTACAGAGAAGACCGTAATCATTTGGGGTCACGATGAGGACCCCATCAGCTATGATCCTTGAACCGAGCTTCCACAGAGCATGTGGAGAAGGACAACCTGCAGCGCGCCTGCGTCTCATGGTGACCCGGCCCTCTCCTCCTTGCTCTCACACGCTTTCCCGCTCGTTTTCCATCCACACTGTCACCATCCTGTTTTTCTCTCTGATACCATCTCTTTGTGTTTACTGTTTTCTTTTCCAAGAAAAGAATATACTTAAGAGGGAAAAATGACAAATGTTATTTTAAAAGCCAAGCTATTTTGTTTAATTATACATTTGAAATTTAAAATAAAAGCTTGCTTTAGTTTAAACTTGAATGACTACCTTTTCTTGGACTCTTATTAGCAATGATCCATGTAATTGATTATTTATGGTTGATTATGTGATGACTTTTATTTTTTTCTCTGGATTTTCTGCAGAGTGATCTCCATGAGGGAAGGTTCTGCCATATTTATTTTTATATCTCTGGCATGGCACTTATCACAGTACCTACAGCATGGAAGGACTGTGAATTTCTGTGACTATAAAGTTTCCCTGGGTGTGCATTTATTACTGATACACTCATTTGGCCTCTGAATGAAGGATATTAGTCTAGCAATGGACCCACAGCTGTGCATGGCCTTGGCCTTCTAGCTTCAACCTACAAGAGAATATAAACACATAATAAAGCTACACACATAATAGACAACTAAAGATATAACAAAGGATATAATGAAACAAAGATATAATTTCAGGTACTATTTAGGGTAATAACAAAATAATAAAATATTGCTGAAAACAATGATGGCGCAGGGGCCTATTTTAGAAAGTTGGTGTGAGAAACTGAGCAAGAGGAAGGTATGAGCAGCTTTCAAAGGTATGTAGGACAGCTTGTGCCTTATACATGTTGGCAAGCATTCTACTCTAAGTTCTAGGAAAAGCCACTGGAGAACTGATGTCGCAGAAATGGTGTAATGTTATGTATGTTTGACAGAATCACTTTAGTTGGTGGAGTTGAGCCATAGGAAGACAAGAGGGGTGGCTTGTTGGCATAGTGCTTGTCCAATGTGTGAGTAAAGTCTCACACATCTCCCTGCAGTGTAAAGGGAGAAGGGAAGTGAAGTGGAGAATAAGGGCAAAAAAGGTGAGGAAGAAAGGAAGTGAAGAGCTTTTTAGTAGAGAAAGAAGAGATTAAAAGAAATTTCAGAGAAAGAGCAGTAGATCTGAGCTATGTTTAAAAGTTGAGAGGTTAAGTTTGATGATTGTACTTGGGCACTACACAATCAGTTTAGCACCTGAAGTTATACACCACCTAACAAGACTTTTATGAAGTTGCCAGGAGTTTTCATTCCCCATTGGAGGCAGTAATTGGGTGTGGTGCTATACACCTACATAATCCAGCTACTCAAAAGGGGGAGGTACGAGGACTAACAAATAAAAAGCTAAGCTAGACAACATTGTGAGACTGTCTCAATATAAACAAGGCTAGAGTTGTAGCTCATCATTCTGGGACTTAATCACCAAAGCAAGCAAATAAATAGAAATAAATAAGGGCAATTGACTCCCTGGTCCATCTCCTTCATGGCACCACATTTGAAGAAATGTTCTTACAATGTGTTGCATGAAATCAAACTTTCACTGAATTCTGTTAGGAAGCAATGCAATCACTCATTTTATACAACCAATACTATCAATATCCCATATCCCCAACTTCTTTTACTCTGTTTCTGATGTGACTCAACAGCTTCTCCATAGTCTCTCCTCAATTCTCCTCCAGCATCACCTTATCTCTCTCTTCCCTCCCTTTCTGTTTCTTCTGTCATTTATCCATCAATTTATCATCTGTCTCTCTGTCTGTCTGTCTTTCATCTATCTATCATCTACCTATCACCTACCTATCATCTATCTATCCAGCTATCCACCCATCCAGCCATCTGTCCATCACTCACTCTGCCCTTGAAGCTCCTGGGGCTTCTTCAGAGGTGGTTGGAGGTGAGCTGTAGGTTTCCATGATTTCTCCTGTCTGCTCACCAACTGCTCAGCATAGTGGAAGCCAAGCAAACAGTATTTGAAGATGAGGTTTGAAAATGAGGGGCTAAGAGAAAGTTTTATGCCTTATATGTGAGTAACCATTTCCTCTCTTACATCTATCATTGGACAAAAATCAGAAAGCACAGGTACAAAGAAAAAGAAATGAGTTTAACCTCATCTTAAACTGGAAATGCCAATACATCATTTTGGGCAATAAGATCTGAATTTATGATCCTGTCTAAATATTTGGTAGTACTTATGGCTAATTATCTTAAAAATCAAAAGAATGTGTGTGTGTGTGTGTGTGTGTGTGTGTGTGTGTGTGTGTGTGTGTGTGTG
>PVKA01028271.1:0-29580 GCA_004027165.1 Ctenomys sociabilis
TAAATGGCTATGGTCGACAATTTCTTTGAATAACTCACTATGGTTGTAGAATGCTGGACTGTGTTGGATTGTGGTGTCGAGTTCAAGCACCTAAGTTAGTTGAATGTCAATGGAGTGCCCACTTTTGACAGGTGTAGACAAAGGAAGGGGTGTAGAAAGAAAAAATCATGATGTGTGTGTATAGACAGTACAGTTGGGACAGATAACGCTGTACTTCTACATAATCCTATGAGAGGCAAGATTTGCACTAATGGTGGTTGGACAGGATATTATGTCGGCTTTTAGTACTACGGTCATCCACTAGGAAAATAATTACTGAATTTTTGATATAATTCAGGTATAAAAAATAAGATAAGTAAGCAGCTACACTCTTAATTCACTGATAAGAGATATCTGCTAAAATAATATCTGTAAATATAATATCATGTATGCACCTTGTACAATACCAAAACGTTATGAAAACAGTTTGCAATGTATTAATTTATCAAATCTGTATGTTTAAGGTGTCTTGAAACTGTCTGATTGACATTTGTACTTCAATAAAATAAAAAAAAATATTTTTGTTACATAGGTCTTACTTTACTTTGTTCTTAACCATGCAGCAGAAAAGTATAAAAACGAGGCATAAAAGCCAATTAATATGCTGAGCTGTAAAAAACTCAAGTCAACAACTGACAATGCCAGTTCTTTTGATAACCCACTACTCTTACGGACTAGTGGACTATATTGGATTAGTTTGTTGAATTCACACACCTACAATATTAGAACAGCAATAGAATGTCCATCTCTAACAAAACTAAACCATAGAGGGTGAGATGAATGAAGGGCCATTTTTTTAATGAAAGAAAAATTCTGTATATGCAAAATACTTAGGATAGTTATACAACTACTTTCTCTTAGTTTAGTGAGAAGAAAGATTTGCACTAATGGAGTTTATTCAAGAGATCATGTGTACATCTTTTACTACAAATAACTACTATGTAGACAACAATATACTACATATTAATTATTGTGACTGTCCTAGTAACCTGTCTTGAAATTGTCTCATTGCTATTTTTTTCTCAATAAAATTAAAAAAGAAAAGGGTGATTGTTCACACAAAAGAAATTGCAGGCATCAAAATTAAAAAAAAATTTCATATGACTGCATTAACACAATTGAATTAAGATTCATATTAAATGCAGTTAAATACATATTAAAATTCTGTTTGTTGTCAGGTACTCATTCGTGCATTGAGTCTGTGCACCCAGGGATCACTGAGCAGTAAGTCTTATGCTCATCCATTTCCATAGGTGTTCACCTCTCTCATCTAGAGGTGCTTGCTTGGGTGTTTACAGATACTTAACTATAATTTATGCTATCATTTAAGTATTAATCTCAATATTTATTTGTATTTAACTATACAACTATATTTATATATAACTATATTATTATTTTATAATCCAGTGGACATACTAACAGATGTTTGGCTGACCATCTTGGCTGGGTCTTATTTTTGGGATGGGCTTATATTAATGAATATCCAGAAAAATCATACAGAGATTATCTTCCAGTTAGGTCTTGGTTTTGAGAACATGTGGTACAAAGCAGTGGGACAGGTGGGATGCTTTCTCCTTGCCTCTGGTTAGAATCTCTGCCCTAATTCCGCACAGTGCTAGGGGCCTGAGTATCTCCTACCTGCGCCAGGTCTGGAGATCACCTAGAAGAGCTGACCAGTGCTGAAGATGCCCGACACCGAGCTCTGTGTGGCACCCTCCTTGTGGATGGCAACCATCAAGTGCCGTTTTATTCTACTTTATTTTGGTTTCCTTTCCCAGCCTGTGACCTTCTCAGGTTAGGGGTTCAGTTTGTGGTTAAGGGCTTTACATAGTCTATTATTTTTGCCATTGAAATAATTTTTTTTTGAATTTTTCTTCAGAGTCAAAGAACTGCATAATGGCACAGGTGACTTTATTTATAGATCAAATATTCTCAGAATCTTAGGAAAATCTGCATTTATGGATGCATACATAATGTTTGAAAAGTGCCATACTGAGGTTCTTCATTGACTTCCTTTCATTAAGGCATTTGTCACTGTGATTTGTAGCACCTGTGAATGTCTTAAATCCAAAAGGACATCTGATACCATATATTATTTGTGTTTGCTTACTATGCTCATAACCAGAGACACTTGGTAAAATTTAAGGTTGGCAGTTCACTTACCAGGATATAATTGGACATTCTTCCAGTCTAAAACAGAAAAATTCCAGGTAAAGCAAGATTAGACACTATGGTCTGACATCTCTCCCCTTTCTTTTCTTTCCCCACTAGTCTTCACCAAGTATTTTACAGTCCTTTCTTTTGGGGAAGGAAACATGAAGAAGCGTTGGGCATTGGGACATCAGGTGGTATGGGGATGCAGTCTCACCTTTATGGTATGATGCCTTTCGCTGCTCTGAAAGAAATAACATTCAGTGAGAGGTCCAAAAGAGGTGTGAGAGAGATAAACTATAGAGGGAAGGAGAAGAAGTGAGACTCACCAAGGGCTGCCTTCAGTTCCGCTGAAAGAAGATATAGAATATATCAAATTGGGTGTTAGCTGAGTCTGGTAGCTAAATGAATTGAGTTTGGGCTTCTGTTGAGGGCCACATAATTTTTTTTTTTTTTTTTTTGGTGGAACCAGGGATTGAATTCAGGCCCTTGCGCTTGCCAGAAAAGTGTTTATTCTATTGAGCTGTCTCCTCACCCTCGAGGGCCACATAATTTAGATGAGTTTAGCAAGAATGTATGTCCAGTCTAAACTGATTCAAGATTTCTTAGATGCTTCAGAAACTTATTCCTAAAGAAGAGCAGCAAGGGAATGGAGGGAAACACATTTGCATGAGGAGAACAGGCTGGGGCAGAGGGGTGTACAAGAGTGGGCGCTGCAAGGGCCTGGTGCCCACTGCTCCCTGACCTCGTTTCCCATGTGGTTTTCTCCCCTGCCCAAGACTCCCAACTCTGGAGAGTGGATGGTGCCCGTGTTTCACACTGGGTCCTTTGGAACTTTGGATGTCTACACTCCAGCTCTTCCCTGAACCTAATTTGCCCTATTGCTCCAATTTACCTTTGGCCTTCAGTACACTCTCCTTTTCAGCACTCATCTGAGTGCGCTCTTGAGTCTCTTTTTCCAATTTCTTCTTTTCTTTCTTTTTGTCTTGATGTTCTCTCCAGCCAATGTAGCTGATCCCAGTGAATAGGAGTCCCAGGATGGGGAGTGTCCAAGCCAGTGCTGACTTCCACACAGACTCCTTGGGAAAAAAGGGCTCTGACCAAGGCATATATAGAGGTTGGCATGGTGGAAGTTGTACCCCCCTGCAAGGTTTCCTTCAGCCCTTATTCCTTCTCCCTGCTCCTCAAGTGCCCCTTGGGTTTGGGCCTCACTGACCTGGGAGGAAGATGGTAGACATTTTCTCTTGACCAGAGAGGGGATTTTGGATGTAGCAGGTCACATTGCCCAGGGAGCTGTCTTTGACCACAAGGGATGCACCCACGTGAAAGAGCCCATCCTTGTGTTGGGTGTGAGACTCAGAAAGGGATGGTAGCTTCACTCCTGCAGTATCTATCCACTGCAACTTGGGTCTTGGGAACCAGCCACTTGAGGAGCACAGCACTTGGATCCCACCTTCCTTGGGTCCTGTCATGTGCACATGAGGTGCAGAGCCCAAAGCTGAGGAGGGAAGACATGTACATGAGGCCTGTGGTACCTCTGGGTTCAGCTTCCCTGAAGCTGATGACTGAACTGCCTTCACTAGACTGTTGAGAGATCTGGAGCTCAGAGGTCATAACTTACTGGCTTCACAGTATACATAGACTGAGAGAGATTTGAGGTCCTTCTGCGGAGAGAAAAGGGCAAGAACCACTAAAATTAAAGGTAGTTTTAACTCTGTTATTGGTTATATTTCTCCTCTGAGTGAGTAAAAATTAGTATTTAAAGATGTTAGCATTTTTACTGCTGAATACAGATGTCTCAGCATGTTAATTTCTTTGTTATTTAAAAGTCAATGTTTTCTGGGTGTGGTGGAGCATTGCTGTAATCCTAGCACTGAGGAGGCTGAGGCAGGAGGATTTCTATGAGTTCAAGGCAAGCCTGGGCTACAAAGTTCAAGGCCAGCCTGAAATGCATAGTGAGACCCTGTCTCAAAAAGACAGAAAATGAAATAAAATAAAATAAAATAAAAATGTTGTGTAGGGCCAGCCAAATAGCTCAGGGACTAAAGTGCCTGCTTAGACAGAGCACTGAGGCTGGGGTTCAATCCTTGACCTGCTGTGCTGGCCCTGGGGTGCACTGAGTCAGAGATTGAGACTTGGCATGGTGGTACATACGTGTAAACCCCAGCATTTGGGAGGCTGAAAACAGGTGAATCACTATGAGTTCTATCTGTGTAGTGAAACCCTGTGCCCTGTAGACCCTGTGCTAAATACGTAAAAAAAAGTTGTATGTAGCATTAGCTTCTTTGTATAGTTTAGAAAAATGACACTGTAAATAAATACAAAAGATTTTAAAAAACTAAAAAGGCCAGGGGCGTAGTCCAGTGGTCTAAGTGCACAAGGACCTGGGTTCGATCTCTGGTGCCACATGCTGTGCCTGCCTTGGAACCCCAAGCGTGCTGTGTGGGCCACAGAAGCCGGGTATAGTGGTACACACTTGTGATCCAGCACTGGGGAGGCTGCGACAGGAGAATCACTATGAGTCTGAGCTGTGTAACAAGACCCTGTACCAAGTAACTAAAGAAAGAAATAAATAAAATTTAAAAAAATGAAAACTGACATTGTACAGATATATCACCATCTTCAAGATCCCAGCACTGCCAGGATGGGAGCTAGAGGCCCTCACTTTGCCCTTCATCTTACGTCATGAGCTGTATTCTGTGCCAGCTCCACGTACCTGCAACATTCAGCTCCACAGAAGCCTCTTGGGAGATGTCGCCATCTTTAAAATGACACAGGTATAGGCCGTCGTCAGAGGGCCGAACTTGCCTCAGCAGCAGGGCCACACTCCCCTTGCTGATGGAGTCGCTCACTAACTCTGTCCTGCCACGATATTCCAGCATCTGCTCCCCAACTTGCTCCTGTCCATCCTGGAACACGAGGACAGCCGGAGAGGACTGGGCGCGGTACCATTCGATACGCATGCGGGCTGCACTCTGCTCAGGAGACAGGCGGCAAGGCAGGCTGGCATCTGCTCCAAGTGGTGCCACAATGGGCTCAGCTTGTCCTATTACGGAGAACCCAGACACTGCGGGGGGAAGTGGGTGTCAGAGGGAGATTGGAGGAGTGAAAGGCAGAGGTTTGTGTAGAGGGGAGATGAGATTATAAACCGATCAGTATTTCATTAAGGATTCAAATGTATTTACCTATATCTGTTTCTACATTCAAACACATATGTAGCACTTTTCTAGGCTCACACATGTGGTAATTCTGGGGGTGTAGAGATTCAGAAAGGCACAGCTTTGTTGCTGACTGGGTGTAGAGAGTACAGAAGCAAGGCCTATGAATTCAGAAGAGCTTGCAACACCCAGCATCTCCAAAAAATGTGGGTGGAGTGCTCTTAATCAAGGCAATGAAATGTCAGCATGCTAGCTGAGGCTGTGCTCCCCAGCTTTTTTCATTTCTGCTTATAGGTTGAGGTACCATTACAACTGAAAGGCTGTGTGTTCCTAGCTACCTAATGTTGGGAGGAGGATATATGGATTATGAGAAAAATTCAATTTAGAAAAGAGTATTTTTCATTCTATTTAGTCACAATATAGTAGAAAAAGTTATTGATATAAGTAAGAACATTATATATCAATTTTTGCAAAAGCGAATATTCAACATTTTTAGTACAAATAGTTTGCTATCCCTGACTGTTTTGCCACTCTACACCACCATGCTCAAGCTTTTCCTATCTGGGCAAATATTTACATTGCTTCTCTGTTATTATCACCACAAACATTCCTTTAGTAAACATAACACACATGTGCATGTACACATGCACATATGGCATTTCTACGAAACAGTTGTAGACTTGTTGGGTCATGATGTGTGGACATGAAAATTTTTAGCATTCACTACCTGTTATCAGATTAAGGAGAGGATAATAATGTCATTCTTTTGATCTCATATCTGGGTTTTCTCTCCAAACCTGAAATCTGACATCTTCATTAGGAAGGTTTCTTACTTTATGAAGATGCTACTCATGTCCTATGTCTCCCTCATCAGAAAGATTAAGTGATTCTTTTCAAAATTGCAAGCAGTAAAGTTTGTAAATTCTGAGTAAATTATTTGCACTGAGATTTTCTTGAGTGTGTGTGAATATTACAAAGTATTTTTTAGCAAATGAGACATGAAAAGTAAGCAAATACAACCATCTATCATCAGTGAAGATTTTGCTAAGTATGACAGCTCTAACTTTCATAAGATCTACCCAAAGGAATAAGGAGCTTTGTTGTGTAGGGGATTACTTGGCCACTGAATAATAATTTTCGTTTATATGTCAGGGCCAGGTGAAATAAGGCAATAAGTAATATGCATGCAACAGACTACTGACCTGCTGAGCACCATGTGAACACCTGGAGGAGAAAGAGGAGAGAGATAGCTGAAGATACACCAGGAAAATCCATCATCTTCAGTGTAGAAGGCAGGTTTATTCTGCCAGTGAGATGCTCTGCAGAAGAGGGCAGTGAGAAAGCAAAGCTAGAGGAATGAAGGCTCTTAGAATCCTTTGTTCAAAGTCTTCATGGCATACACCATTTTCCAGCCTTCTCCCCAGCAAACCTTAAGACACTATTCCACTTCCTTCACAATGGATTCTCCTGTCTCTTGTGAAAACCAACCATTTCTTCAGCAGTTATGAAAGTTATAACCATTGTGCTGTGCTTTGTGGATGCTTTGGATTTTCTGTGGATTCAACTTTTCTCCTCAGTGCTCATAAAACTAAAAACCCAGAGTTTCATGCTGGGAAATGAAGGCAGGCAGATCTAGTCCACTTCTCTTAGCCTTGTGTCTTCACTCTTCTTGAATTTATTTGTTTACCACAAGCAGCACATGTATCTTGTCTCCCAGGAAAAAATGGGACCTCTTTCTTACTGTATCTCCTAGAACTGAAGCCACTCTTTCTTCAGGGCCCACATCTGCGACAGGTACATCTTTATATCACCATGCATTTCTGTCTCACCATCCAAGCGTAGCTTTTGGATTCCTAAAAGCTCTTAATCTCGCTAGTGTACCCTGTCAGCAGAGACAGTCTTCACTTGCTTGTTACAATTGTTAGCATCCAAAGGTGGGTCTGGGGCTGTAAGTTTCCACTCTATCTCCTGAGAAGGAAAAATTTCTTGGGAAAAATACACACTAAGATTCCAAGAGGGATAGGTTTTTGAAAGCCTTTCCTTAGGGGAATTTAAGGAGGAAAATTATGACTCATGTTCAGCCCTTTAGTTAAATGGAAAGTGCAGGCAATAAAGCTCAGCCCAGTGAACTCTGGACTGGGGTTAGCTATAGCATGATAGGAACTCTAACATGTACCTGGGTTGAAAAATGCTGTGCAACTTCCTTCTCCCAGCTGTAAAGGGCTGAGACCACATTTTTCAGGGAGAGAGAATGATCTTCATGTGCCAATTCAGATTTGTGGGTTGTTCCAATGTTCAGCTGAGAAAATCAGCTCACTTAGAGAATAAAATCAAGGAAGCATGCTTCTTCCTGTCGCACCATAATGGACACTGGAAGGCATGTGTAAAGCTGTACAGGGAAAAGCCATTGCTCAGAAATAGAGGCCTCTGTGTTCAAACTGCATTGGGTAGGTTCTTAATAGTGAAATAGAAATGACATAATTTAGCAGTGTCAGGCATAGATTGTACTTAAAAGGAATTTTCTTTTAGTTATTTCCAAGTTTAATGTTTCATAATGATTGTAGATAATCAGAAACATGGTAATTGGGTAAATATTAATATTATGACACTAGAAGTCTGGTCAGTATTACCTGCATCTTAGGTACTCTTTTTTTTGTATTGGGGATTGAACTCAGGACCTTGTGCCAGGCAGGTACTTATGCTGCTAAACCATCTCCTTGGCTTAAATAATTATTCTTTATCTCCAGTGAGATACATTAAGTTTCTAAGAAATGAAATTTATTTAAATATAATTGGATACAATAGAATGCATTGTTTTGATGGAAAATGAATTTGAAAAATTATACACATATATTTTACCCAAACAATAGAGAAGTGAGTAATCTGTGGAGAATCTCTCTCTCTCTCTCTATCTTTCTCTCTCTTTCTCCTCCCTCTCTAAGAAAGAGAAACAGGTTTTTACCAAGATGGCGCCAAAGGTGAAGAAGGAAGCCCCTGCCCCTCCCAAAGCTGAAGCCAAAGCAAAAGCTTTGAAGGCTAAGAAGGCGGTACTGAAAGGCATCCACAGCCACAAAAAGAAGATAAGAACATCACCCACCTTCCGCAGTCCCAAGACACTGCGGCTCCGGAGGCAGCCCAAGTACCCTTGGAAGAGCACCTCCAGGAGAAACAAGATTGACCACTATGCCATCATCAAGTTCCCCCTGACCACAGAGTCAGCCATGAAAAAAATCGAGGACAACAACAAACTCATGTTCATTGTGGATGTCAAAGCCAATAAACACCAAATCAAACAAGCTGTAAAGAAGCTTTATGACATTGATGTTGCCAAGGTCAGTACCCTAATCAGGCCTGATGGAGGGAAGAAGGCGTATGTGCGACTGGCTCCTGATTATGATGCATTGGATGTTGCCAACAAAATTGGGATCATCTAAACTACTGAATCCAGATAACTAATTCTAAATATATACTTTTTCTTCTCAGTAAAAAAAAAATAAGAAAGAAAAACATGGAAGATGAGAAGCACAAAGAAAACATCTACAAAATGTTCATTTAAAAAATCAGCATTTACAAAAATGTGAATAATAAAAGAATGTGAACAATATAAGCTTATTTGCTTAGAAATGTAGAAGGACAGAAAACAATATCACACTAAAAGTAATGATAGAGTATTTATGTTGGAGTGTTGAAAATATGGGCATTTTTGTCACTAATTTTTCCTCATCTCTAAATTTTCAAGATTCTCAAAACAAAAAAGTAAAGAGTAATGAATGCAAAATAGATTTCTTCCAAATGAAAATTTGAAGTGTAAAAGAAGGGAATACAGGACTGATGAAACAATCAGCACTCTTGGAAATGAAAACCTAGCTTAAAAAAGAAACTGAAGAGAAGGAACATATATCAGCTTTCCTCAGAAAGAAGATATGAGTTCTTTTTGACCCTCTCTACACCCAGTTAATATATAATTTCTAGATAAATTTATCTGTACCAGGTCAAAGTACTCTTTCCGTGTTCCAATTTACTGTTTGTTTGGAGAATGTCAGAGTGATAAAAGAGAAGTGCATGACCTAGGGGTTCAAGGTAACCGAGGAGAAGGTTCCTCCCTCTCTAAGAAAGAGAAACAGGTTTTTACCAAGAGTCCTACCCCTAGGACTCTGTATGGGTTGGGAACTTCTTGCTTTTAGTTTTATGAGTGCTGTACGTGACAATCTAAGTCTTTCTCTAGAACCTCAACTTTTCTGAAGTTGTTTTGTTCAGGAGAGATCTGTGGGGGCCAGGAGAGAGTGCCTAGTGCTTAGATTGGGGAATATGTGTTCTTGGTGCCATGGGCAATGTGATGAACAGTTCTAGAACGCTTTCATCTGAGAAAAATTCATAAGATGTAAATGCTGCATGAGCCTTTTTTGGGTAATAGCAAGAGGGAGAAATGGGGACAGTGTAGAAGGGATGCCGGGGTTGATGGAGAATGCTAAACAGCATCTGGTCTTTGATCACACAGTAAGGTATGGGAAGAACACTTGGGAGGGCAGAGTAATACTTGTTATAATGCCATTTCTCCTTGGACATTCTTTTTTCCATTCTCTTCACTTATGCTTCATTCATTTTTATTTTTGAAGACTACAAAATAGTAATAGAAAAAATAGCATTAGAAACAATACAATATTTCACTAAACAAAGTAATAGGAATCCAACAATGGTCGCTGTATTATACGATGCTGTCTTCACATTAGTTACTCAGATTATCAGGTATAAACATATACACTTGTTTAATGAAGAATAAAAACAATAACAATGAAGTTAGAAGAAATTCAAAACAGGAAGAAAAAAAATCAAAGTAAGAGAAAATTTAAGCATTAACTGCTCTTTTCAAAAGACCAGCAGAAATCGCTAATACAACTAACCAAACTATTCTGTATATATACCTAATAATATCTTTTTCCCTTCTTTCATTTATCCTTTTCCTCATTCCAGCTTTTACTTTCTATTGAACAGTTTCTTTCCCTTTCACAGTATCTGTTGTACCTTTAGATTTTTACTACTGTTACAGGTTCTCTTACTGGTGAGACAATATGATATTTGCACATGTGGATCTGATTTATTTCATTTAACAATATAGTCTCTAGCTATATCTGTTTATCTACAAAAGCCTATAATTTAACTTTTTATGGCTGAATAATAATATATTGAATAACAATACAATATCTTTATTTTTTAAATTATTTTATTGAGAAGCAAATAGCAATGAGATAGTTTCACAATGATTACTATCATATTTCCAATAATTAATACATTGCATATTGTTGTCTTAGTGGTTATTCATTGTACAAGACGCAGACATGATATCCTGTCTCAAACACTATTAGAACAAACCTCTCTATTCATTGAATTAAGAGAATGGAGCTGTGTATCTATCCTAACTATTTTGAGTATATAGATACAAAATGATCTTTCATTTCTATCTCACTTTTTTCTCTGACCATATTTTTTCATCTGTTCCTCAGTTGATGGGCATTTGAGTTGTTTCCAAGATTTAGCTATGAAAAATTGCACTATTATAAACAAGGGTGCACATATATGGCTGTGGTATGATGATTTCAGTTCTTTTGGAAAAATGCCTAGGAGAGGAAAGAATGGTTTGAATGGGACCTCGAATCCTAGATTTTTGAGGAATCTCCATATTTAATTCCATTATGGTTGTACCAGCCTACAGTCTCACAAACAATGGAGAAAGGTTCCTTTTCCTCTGTAGCCTCTCCAGCATTTGTTATTTGTTGATTGATGGTGGCCATTCTTTCTGACATAAGTTGCTATTTCAGCATTGTTTTAATTTGCTTCTCTTGAATGACCAATGATGTTGAACATTTTTTCATACATTTATTTGTCATTAATATCTCTTCATTTGTGAGGTATATATTCATCTCAGATAGCCATTTTTGGATTGGATCTTTGAATTTTGGAGGCCTTAGTTTAAAAAAATTCTTTATATGTTTTAGATAGGAGTTCTTTGTCTGACAGACAATCTTCCATAATTGTCACTCCCGTCATGTTTTTTTTTTTTTTATTCTGTTGGTGATTTCTTTTGATTTGCAGAAACTTTTCAAAAACATGAGATCCCAGTTGTTGATTCTTTGAAGTATTTCCCTTGAAGTTTAGTTTTTGTTTATGAACTCATTACCTACCCTTATATCCTTAAGGTTTTTACTTATTTTATCTTCCAGAAGATTTAGCATTTCAGTTTTAATATTTAAATCTTTGATCCATTTTGAATGTAGTTTTGTACATGGTGGTAGGCATAGGTCTATTTTAAGACTTCAGCATGTGCAAAGTCAGTTTTTCCAGCACCATATATTAAAGAGACTATGTTTCTTCCAATGAACATGTTTGGCCCCTTTGCCAAAGATAAGGTGGCTGAGTTTGTTTGTACTTGTGTCTGTATTTTCTAATCTGTTCCATTGATCCTAAGTTTTGTTTTTTAATGAGTATTGTGCATTGTATTTGTAGTACAATGTCAAGTCAGGGATTGTGATGTCTCCTGCTTTCCTTTGTTGTCCAGGATTGCTTTTACTTTTCATGTCTCTCTTGGCTCCAGATGAATTTTAGGAATGATTTTTGTAGATTTGTGAGCAATATAAATGATGTTTTAATTGGGATTACATTGATTCTGTATGACAATTTTGGGATTATGGTCATTTTCACAATGTTGGGTCTTCCTATCCAGGAACAAAGAATATCTTTCCATTTTTGGAAATCAACTTCAGTCTCTTTTTTCAGAATACTGTAATTTTTGCTGCATAGATTTTTAGTTCCTTTGTGAGATTGATTCCTAAGTATTTTATTTTTTTGGGGAAGATAAGAGAGTTTTTGAACTGAAACAAAAGGAGGATGAGGCTTTTATGGCCTTTCGATATTTTACAGAGTAGTTGAGTTAGGGAAGCAAAGTTGAGAACCCAGAGGCAAAAGAAATTATCTAGACCAAAGAAGGATAGAACCTTTTTTGTGGTGAACACCTGAGGGTCACAAAGGAGAGGTTTGTGATTGACAGTGATTGTGTGAGTAGTGGGAGCAAGGGTGAGTTCTAGATGTTTGACTTTTGGTGAGGCTATCTGAGCCTTGGCTGGAGAGAGCCTGTAACTTTATTGTGACAGGAAATTGAGAGTAGATGTGTGTTGTAAGGCAAGGGCATGAGATGGGAAGCAGAGAAGGAGGTCATCAATATATTAAGGGAGTAGGCTTAAGATCAAGGGTCTTGAGATCAGCATCAAGAGCTTAGATAAAGAAACGAGGACTCTCTCTGCATCTCTGAGGCAGGAGTGTCAGTGTGAGCTGTTGAGATGAGAGAGTGTCTGCATCAGTCTATGTAAAAGCAAAGAAGTCCTGGAAATCTTGGTGAAGGAAATGGTGAAGAAGGCATCTTTAAGGTCTAGGACAGTAAGGTGAGTAGTGGAAGGAGGGTGTAGTGTAGGGGTTTGGCACCACTGGCTGAATAAACCTGAGATCTTGAACTAAATGATAGGAGCTATTAGGTTTAGGTACAGGAAGAATGGGGATATTATATGGCAATGGGGAGCGCTAAGAAAACCATTGCTAAGGAGGTGGCAAATGATGTTCTTGTGTCCCCTCTGATGTTTGGGTATTGGGGGATGCAGGGAAAGACTAAGAGATCTCTGAGGTACACTGGTATAGGAATAGCATGTGTGGCTTGAGTGGGACTGGAAATGTCCCCGAGTGTGTAGTTGACAATGGAAGAGGGAGGGAGGGAGGAGCTGGCTGCACATTGAGGTTGGGTATGTAGGAGGAGCACTGTAGGGAGAGAGAGGTGAAAGAGAAGTGGAGCTTTGGGAGATCTTTCCCCACGAGAACTATGGGGCAGGCTGAGATCACAAGGAAATTATGAGTAAGGAACCATGCAGTCAGCAGGCAAAAGACCCTGTCTGAAGGGGTTGTATAGGTCAGCTGTCCACACCTACTGTGGAGACTGTAGATCTAATACAGTGACCTTAGAACTCAGGAATAGCACTATATGTAGTCTCCATACCAGCAAGAAAATAGCTTTCTACCTGTGATGTCCAGTGAGACTTGGGATTCTGAGAAAGATATCTTGATGGGGATCATGGACCCCAAGCTCTGCTGTTTCTCTGCAGTTGCAAGACCAAGCAGACCAAGTATTGATAGATCCAGCTTCAGTAAGTTCTCCTGTGAGGGCAAGGAACTGGATAATTTACGTGCTTTCTGGTGTATGTCTTCCAAAAATATAAGTAGCAAGAAAAGTAAATGTGTTCAAAGTGAATGAAGGGCTGGCCTGATAGTTCAGTGGACTAAAGCACCTGCTTAGGCAGAGCGCAGCAGCTGGGGATCATGCTGGGCCCACCCGCAGGGCACACTGAAACGGCAATTGAAACTGGGCATGCTGGCATGTCTGTAATCCCAGTACTTGGGAGGCTGAAAACAGGAGAATCACTACAAGTCCCATCTATGCAGTGAGACCTGTTATATGTAGACCCTGTCCTAAATACAGAAAGAAAAAAAAGTGAATAAAGAGGGCAAAAACATAAGGATACAATTAAGGTGAAGTTCAGGCAGAGGAACTGAAGGATGAACATGTAAACATTTGTATTTCAATTAATGTCACATTGGATTACAAAACTTAATAAATTTCAAGTACTCATAATTAAGACATAACTTATTATATTTTTGTTATTAATATAACAAAACAAAGTTTTAAAAAGGATAATATAAAAATTAACCTCATTAGTATTTTAATGGTATAGTCGAGTAAATAATACACATTTCTTTGTCTAATTCTATAATGATAGTTCTGTTATATGAATATGCATTTTACATGTATGTGTATATGCTTATTAGTTATACTGCAAAAAATACATGCTTCTATACGCTGTGCCATGATTTGAATGATTAATTTATTTTGATTATTTTAGTTTTTTCTTCCTGAGACAGGGTTTCACTATGTAGTTCAGGCTGGTCTTTAACTCACTTTTTAACCTAGGTTGGCCTTGAACTGGCAGTGATCCTCTTGCCTCAGCCTCCTGAGTGCTGGGATTACAGGTGCGCACTACCATGCCCCACTGGGAGAGGTAGTTTATGACGAATGTTAAATGACAGGACTAATAGTAGAAAAGTGTAGAAAACTCTTTCAGGTCCTCGTCTCAGTCCAAAGAATCAATATTTGTAATTCCAAGGTTACGTTATTGGAATCCTATCAAGTTGATTCCAATCTACCACTTTCCATGTAACCCACGGCGAAAATTGAAGACACTAAATTATATCTTTAATCATCGAGGAGTCAAGGGGCTCTAGGTCCAGCCACGAAGATGGCTTCCCAGAACCAAGAGAGCGACCCCGGGCCTCACTTGGTTTTTATTCAGTGGGGGAGTGGCTTGAGGAGGATTGACTGAGAATCAGGGGAAGTAGGTCACTACTATGAGCTGAGCTAGGCGGGTGGCCTAAATTTACCTCTGCCATATGCAGAGAGGATATGCAGAAAGTGACACACACTGTATAGTGTTTAATGTTTTGGGAAGTCTAGGGCTTCAGCTTTGATGTAGTCTTTCAAGCCCCAGGAAGTCATAGCCTCTGTCTCGAGGCTCGATCCCGGCTGGCAGCGCGGAGCATTAGCTCTACCATCCTGTCTCCACCCGGCTCACATTAAGGAGGAGCAGGCTTACCAGGGAAACACGCATGCCACCTTCAAAGACTATCACCAGCACCTCAGCTAGACCAATACACATTGCTTAAGGTCAATTGAAGGATAAACAGAAGTCCTAGCCAGCTCTGTACATGACAATACAAGTAAATAGGATCAGGCTCAGTCAAAATGGAGACAGTCGCTCTTCTTTCAAGGAGAGCTGCTGGGTGGGTCCTCCACAGAAAGGGAGTACAAAATAATTTATTCTGGCTTAGAGAGATTCATCTCATGACTAAATACTTCTTTTAATGTTGTGGTAAATATTTATTTATTGTATATGATCTGGAGAGGAACTAGAGTATAACATTTATTTATTTTAAAATTTTTATTAGTACATGTGTGAAGTCGATAATGACTGCATTCATTGTGGAGAGTTGATACCTGTACATTATACATTTAAACTCTGTTTTTATCCTCTTCATTTCTTCCCTTCTTGGTCCTACTTTATACTAGGGTAAAACCCAAGGAAGGCAAACTTAAGTTATTTATAGGAAAATAGATGGATCTCAAGACCATAATGTTAAGTGAAATAAATGAGGTATACAAGCTTAGCCAGAGAAGTAGCAAGCAATAGCAGCAGCCTTCCTTCTATTTCTTATATTCTCTCCAGGCTACCTGCCTGTAGCATGCCGTGCATACATGATCACTATGTCCTACAAATAACTAATAAAAGTTGGTGAGGAGGGAAGGCCTTTTGTTCTTGATTTTAACAAAGAAGGTTTTTAGTTTTTAACAATGAGTATTATATCAGCTTTGTACTTATCAGAAATACTCTTCATTGTGTTGACTTATTGTCCTTCAATGCCTAATTTGTTGAGTTTTAAAAAAGTCTTTAAAGGATACTGAGGGCCGGCCAAATAGCTCAGTGGATTAAAGTGCCTACAAGCAGGCACAGGGACTGGGGGTTCAATCCCCTGGCCTATGGTGCAGGCCCAAACCCTGGGGCATGCTGAGACAGCAATTGAGACTGGGTGTGATGGCGTGTGCCTCTAATCCCAGCACTTGGGAAGCTGTAAACAGGAGAATCACTACAACTCTGATCTATGTAGTGAGACCCTAAACACCCTGTAGACCCTTTCCTAAAAGAAAAAAAAAAAAAGAAGTTTCCTTTTCCTTTGTTGCCTCACCAGAATTTGATATTATTTGATTCTTTCTTTCTTTCTTTCTTTCTTTCTTTCTTTCTTTCTTTCTTTCTTTCTTTCTTTCTTTCTTTCCTTTCCTTTCCTTTCCTTTCCTTTCCTTTCCTTTCCTTTCCTTTCCTTTCCTTTCCTTTCCTTTCCTTTCCTTTCCTTTCCTTTCCTTTCCTTTCCTTTCCTTTCCTTTCCTTCCTTCCTCCTTCCCTTCCCTTCCCTTCCCTTCCCTTCCCTTCCCTTCCCTTCCCTTCCCTTCCCTTTCCTTTCCTTTCCTTTCTTGTTTGGCTGGCTCAGGCTGTCTTAAGGGCAGGCCTGTTGTGACATGTGGTTCTAGGGATCGAACTGTAGTCCCTTGCCCTGGACTGATTTTGCTCAAGAAGGTGCTTGAGATAACTGGGCTAATCTGCCTGCCCCTATTTCATTTTTTAATGATAGCTGTTCCATTTAGTGTAAGATAAAATTTTAGAACTTTAGGGTTGATTTCTTTTATGTTTTTCTTATGGATAAAGATACTTAAGACTGTATGTATTTACCAGACACCTGTCCTTTATCTAATGGTGTCTGTTCATTTCAGTTCCTCATCTTTTTGATTGGAACTTTTACTTTAGAGGGGTTTAAATTTTTTGGAGTCCTTTGTATATTTGAAATAATACTCTACCCTTAGAGGAATAGCTGAATTTTTTTTCATTCTATTGTCTATTCTACAAATTGTTTTTCTTGCTATGCAGAAGCTTTTTAAATTGATATAGTCCTATTTTTTTTTTTTTTTTTTTTTGTCTTTTGTGAGACAGGGTCTCGCTATGCAGTTCAGGCTGGCTTTAAGCTCACTTTGTAGCTCAGGCTGGTCTCGAACTCACAACAATCCTCCTGCCTCAGCCTCCCGAGTGCTGGGATTACAGGCATGCGCCACCACGCCCGGTTGATATAGTCCTATTTATATATCATTAATGTTATTTCTTTTGTAATTATTTGTTATTTTAAAAGTCTCTTAACTAGGCATATTTCTCAAATTTTTAACCTACTGTATATTCCAACAAATTAATTGTTCTGTTTTAATAGCCAGTTCTTTGAGCCAGTTTGATTTTAGTTTGTATTTGGTAATAAATATCTTTGGAATGTTAAAAAATAATTTAACAATGGATATGCAATACCTATGTACCTGTGTAACTCTGTAGGATTTGATTATAATATATAAATGTATGCATACTGATTTGCACGCATACACATATTTTTATTAATCAGAGCATAAGAAGCACATGTCCTTACCCTGCAACATACTATTTGAAAACAATTTATCAGGGAAATTAAATGATGGAAGACTAGAAATGAGTGAGAAAAGCAATTTTGTTTGAGTGTAGGAAGATTCACACCACGACAGGATGCTTCAGTATTCACTAATCTGCAGGGTATATTATATATGATCACATGGGAGGAGAATAAGGGTCATCATGAAGCTGTGCCAGTTAAGGCACTTTAGTCTGTGGACAGATGTCCAAATGTCCTGAATCTTTGGACCAAAGCCTGAAGAAAGGTCTCAGGGATCCAGAGAAAGAGCCTGGAGCAAAGGTGTGGATGTGGCTTTTATCTGTCATGTTATAGAAAGAGACACTTCCACCCTCATAGTCTAAGAAAATACACACTGTACTAGGGTGCTTTTTTAGAGTGAGTTGAGTTTCTGGAGAGGTGAGTGCCCAGTACTCATGATTGTAAAGCCTCATGGCCCAGAAACCATCTTCAGGTTTGATGTAAGTCCTCTCCTTCCTCATGACATTGTTCCGACAGATCCCCAGGTCCCAGGCTGCACTGTTCTCAACCTTCACCTCCCAGTACCACCTCCCTGAGCTGATGGACTGTTGACCCAGCACACAGGGAAGGGACTCAAATCTCAGCTGGCTCTTAGGTAGGTCTTGTGGTTTCTCTCCCATGGTTACTCGTTGTCTGTCTTCAGACAAGGTGAGGGCCGGATGGGCTGTGTCTGGATCCAGAGTCACATTCACTGCAAAGAAAATTAATCCATTAATCTCAGAGGATTAGAGTGATCTGAAATCAGATTATGTATGTACCCCTGTGATGTCTGGGACCAGTAGAGGGGAATATACTCTCAAGGATTCTGTCAGTGCCCACCCGCTACAACTCTCCTGAGATTGTGCAGGGACTGAGGAACAGAGTCACTGTTGGGTGGTCAGACTCACCTGCCTGGAAGTATGTTTTCCTCCAGTCTGAAAAAGCATAAATGTATATCATTAGAATTTATGTTTGAATTTTAGAGCAGAAGACATATTTTTTTCTCTTTAATATTTTTATTTTGTTCTTTTTTTCTTGGTAATGTCTCAAACTTATTTGTTACCTTTTATTTGAAATAAGTTTTCCATTGTTCATCATTAAGTATTCTTACAGAAATTAATAGCTCTAGTTCATACCTTCTGTGATGTAAACTGCAGGCGTACACTAGGATACAATTATTCTCTTTTTGAGAAACAACAAAACCACAGTTCTCTAGTCGGCATCCCTACTCCATTGAAGTGGAAGAATGAATCTGAGCTGTGGTCACTGAAGTATGCACAGCAGCTGTCATGCTGTTTCTACACTTGAAAATAAAATACTTCAGGTGAATTTTTTCATTCTTGCTCTTATTATAGTAGTTTCTCATCCCTAGCAAGTGTAGGCTGTAAACTGGAGGACAGAAAAGATTGGGGGAAATACTCCTAATATTAGGAGCACAATTTTGAAGATTTTCCAGGAGAGACATCCAACCAGATTTTAATTGTAGAGTGAAGAACTCTACAATTATGCCTGACAAATACGCTTAACTACCAAAAGAGTAATGAGTAAGTTAATGTCTTACAAAATTATTATTATTATTACTATTATTATTATTTTATTGAGAAAGAAATAGCAATGAGACAGTTTCAAAACAGGTCAATAGGCAGTTACAATAATTAATACATTGCATATTGTGGTCTTCATGGGAGGCATTTATAGTACAAGATACAGACATAATATCATGTCTAAATGCTATTAGTATACATCTTCCTTCTTATTGAACTAAGAAAAAGTAGCTGTATATCTATTCTAACTATTTTGTATATACAGATATATATGTTTTTCACAAAAGAAAAATTTTTTTAGATGAATACATTCCAAACTGTTTTCACAATGTTTTGTTGTCGCACAAGATGCATACATGATATTATACTTACAGACATTATTATAGCAGATGTCTCTTAATCAGTGAATGAAGAGTGTAGCTAAATACTTATCTTATTTTTTACAGCTAAATTTATATCACATATTCAATAATTAATAGTTTCTACCTTGTTATTGCCCTAGTGTTTGTCCATAGTACTAGAAGCCAACATAATATCTTGTCCAACCACTATTAGTGCAAATCTTGCTTCTCATAGAATTATGCAGAAGCACAGCATATTTATCCTAACTGTACTGTTTATACACACACATCATGATTCTTCCTTTGTATACCCCCCTTTTTTTTGTCTAGACCTGTCAAAGAAGGGCACTCCATTGTCATTAAACCAATTTAGGTGCCTGAACTGGGCGACACATTCCAACACAGTCCAGCATTCCACGATAATAGTGAATTATCTGAAGATGTTGTTAAATACGGCTATTTACAGCTCAACTTATTATTATGGCCCCACATTATATATCTCATTTTTATACTTTTCTGCTTGATGGTTAAGACTGAAATAGATCAAGACCTATATACCAAAAGATGTAGCATTTGTTTCTGATGAGGTCAGTGAAGTCCCCTTAGGGTTCATCTTGCAATCCTGTACCTCACTCTGTAGATCCTTTGTCTGTGTCATCCATGTGGATGAGTCACAGCCAATGCTTGACCAATTTGCTCTTTATGAGAGCCTGAGAGAAAGTTTTTTCTCCATATGACTCTCCCTAGGCACACTATAGATCATCAATCTCTGTCCTCTGTGGCTCCATAATCCTCTTGATCAGAAAATTTGGGGCACAACTGAGTTTCATGTTGCAGTACAGGTTCTCCAATGTCCTGAGTCTTTGCTGACCTTGAAAGGCTAGGGCTAAAATGTTGGCTGGCCTTGTGGCTCTTCTATTTCTCCAATTTTGATTTGTGAAATTAGGTTGTTAACAATCCAAAAGAAAAGCTAATTAGTACCCTACAGCATATGCCATTCAGTTTGCCCTAACTATCTGACTCATTTGTCTTTAGTTGTTGTAGATTTCTATTTGTATTCCTTCTTTTGACTTCTTATACTAGGGAGACTATCGATATTTGCACATGTATGTCATTTATTTCACTTATGAGTATATGTTCAAGTGGTAGTCCACCAATATAAGTGCTTCAAGTTTATCATTCTTTATAGCTGAGTAATACTCTATTGTATAGAAATACCACATCTTCTTCAACTATTCGTCATGTGATGGACATCTTGGTTGTTTCCAAGATTTTTCTATCACACATTGTGCTGCCATAAACATAGGTACACATATATTACTATGATATGATGTTTTCAGTTCCTCTGGGAAAATTCCCAGTAGGGGGATAGCCGGCTTGAATGGGATTTCCAGTCCTACTCTTTCGAGGAGGCTCCACATTGATGTCCACAATGGTTGCACCAGTCTACATTCCCACCAGCAGTGGAGAAGTGCTCCATTTTTCCCCCAACCATTCCAACATTTGTTGTTGGTTGATTTTCTTATGATAGCCATTCTTTCTGGAGTGAGATGGTATCTCAGTGTTGTTTTTATTTGCATTTCACGGATGGCTTGTGATGTGGAACATTTTTTCATATATTTATTCGCCTGTTTAATTTTGTCCTCTGAGAAGTGTGTATTCATCTCAGATGCCCATTTCTGAATTCAGTCTTTAAATTTGTTATATCTGAGTTCTTTATATATTCTGGATAGCAGACCTTTGATTGCTTATTAGTTGAGATTTTTTCAAAATTTGTGAGTTGTCTTTTCACTTTGTTGACAATTTCTTTTGACGTGCAGAAACTCCTCAAGAAGAGTTGATCCTAGTTAGTAATTTTTTCAAGTGTTTCCTGTGCAAATATATGTTTGTTCATGAACTCTTCACCTATCCCTATGCCTTCAAGAGTTCCTTCTACTTTCTCTTCCAGGAGATTGAGTGTTTCTGTTTTAATGTTTAGATCTTTAATCCATTTTGACTTTAGCTTAGTGCATGGTGATAAAGCTGGGTCAAGTTTTAGTATTCGGCATGTAGAAAGCCAAGTTTTTCAGCACCATTTGTTAAAGAGGCTATCTTTCTTCCAGTAAGCTTGTTTGACCCCTTTGTCAAAGATCAGATGGCTGAGTGTGTTTGTAGATGCCTCTGCATCTTCTAGTCTATTCCATTGATCCTCAGGTCTCTTTCATTGCAAATATCATGTTGATTTTATCACAGTTGCTTTGTAATATAATTTCAAGTCAGGAATTGTGATGCATCCTGCCTTGTGTTTATTGGCCAAAATTGCCTTTGCTATTCTAGGTCGTTTGTGGTTCCAAATATATTTTAGGAATGATTTCTCTAGGTCTGGGAGGTATGTTGGTGGCAGTTTGATAGGGATTGCATTAAATCTGTACAGTAATTTTGGGAGTATGGCCATCTTCACGATGTTGGTTCTTCCTAACCAGGAGCATGGAATATTTTTCCATTTTCTGAAATCCTCTATAATGTTTTTTCTTAGGGTGCTGTAATTTTCTGTGAAAAGATCTTTGACTTCCTTGGTTAAGTGAATTCCAAGGTATTTCATTTTCCATGGTGCTATTGTAAAAGGTATTGTTTCCCTTTCAATGTGCTTGTTATTTATGTAGAGGAATGCTGTTGACTTTTGAGTATTGACTTTGTATCCTGCTATGCTACTGAATTTCCATATCAGTTCTAGTAGTTTCTTGGTGGAATTTTTGGGGCCTTCCAAATAAAGTATCATGTCGTCTGCAAATAGTGATAATTTAACTTTTTCTTTACCCATTCTTATTCCTTTTATTTCTCCCTCTTTTGTAATGGCTGTTGCTAATGATTCCAAGACTATATTGAATAGGAGGGGTGATAGAGGACATCCTTGTCTTGTACGTGATTTAAGAGTAAAAGATTTCAGTTTTTCCCCATTTAGGATTATATTAGCTTTTGGATTGTCGTAGATGGCTTTTCTCAAGTTGAGGTAGAGTCCATCTATTCCAATTTTCTGTAGGACTTTGAACATGAATGTTGGACTTCGTCAAAAGCTTTCTCTGCATTAATTGAGATGATCATGTGGTTCTTAGATTTCAATCTATTAATATAGTGTATTACATTTATAGATTTGCAAATATTGAGCCATCCTTGCATCCCTGGGATGAATCCTACCTGGTCATGGTGTATGATCTTCTTGATGATTTGCTGTATTCTGTTTGCTAGAATTTTGAGTATTTTTACATCTATGTTCATGAGGGAGATTGGCTTGTAGTTCTCCTTTTTGGTTGTGTCTTTCCCTGGTTTTGGAATAAGTATTATCCTTGCCTTCAGAAAAGATTTTGGGAGGACTGCTTCCTTTTCAATTTCATTGAAGAGTTTGAGGAGTATAGGGATTATATCTTCTATAAATTTATTGTAGAATTCATCTGTGAATCCATCAGGACCTGGACTTTTCTTTGTCAGCAGGCTTTTTATTACATTTCGTATTTCGTTGGCTGTTATCAGCTTATTGAGAGTTGTTATATCTTCTTGGTTAACTTCTGGTAATTTGTACCTTTTGAGGAATCTGTCCATTTCATCTGTGTCTTCTGTTCTGTGAACGTAAAGATTCTCAAAGTAACTATTGATAATGTTCTGAGTTTCCACTGGGTCTCTGGTGATTTCACCCTTTTCATTCCTTATTGCATGTACTTGAATTTTTTCTTTTCTCTTTTTGATGAGGTTGGCTGGAGGCTTATGAACTTTAGTCTTTCAAAGAACCAACTTTTTGATTTGTGGATTCTTTGAACTGTTTTCTTCATTTCAATTGAATTTTTTTTTTTTTTTTTTTGAACCAGGGATTGAACTCAGGCCCTTGCGCTTGCCAGGCAAGTGCTTATTGTACTGAGACATCTCCTCAGCCCCTCAATTGAATTAATTCCTGCTCTAATCTGTATGATTTCTTCCCATCTTTGTGCTCTGGGTTTCGTTTGCTCTTCTTTTTCTAGATATGGGAGGTGCAACATTAGGGTGTTTATTTGTTCCCATTCTGTTTTCCTAATGTGTGGATTTTCCCTTTAAGAACTGGTTTCATAAAAATATGGAAGCTTTACGATTTTGCGTGTCATTCTTGTGCAGTGGCCATGCTAATCTCTTTATCGTTCCAAGTTTAGTGTGTGTGCTGCCGAAGCGAGTACCCTACAACATTATTATTAACTATAATTATAGTTAGCTGTTGCAGCTCAATATATGAATGCTAGGTTAAAATGAAGTTGTGCATTCTTACAATTTTCAGTCTTCATCTTGTTTAAGCAACAGGAGTAAGAAAACAGAGAAAGCTGTGTGCATGTGCAGTCATCCACAACAGACAGTGAGAAAATCTTGTTAAACTGTATATGTTATTTGGAAAGCAGATCATGTGCCAAATCCAGATTGTTCATTTAAAAGGAGATTTGACACCCCGTCCCTACTGCAGAAGGCAGAGTGAGCCCTAGAAAGCGATGGGGCCTTGGTGAGCCCTGCCCCAACCCCTTCAACTATTCCAGGAGCCTTGCTGTACTTCACCCTTCTGCCCCACTGCTGTGAGAGCTATTGTGATCCCTACTCTAACTCCCACCATCATGGAAACCTTGCAGAGTTTTAGCCCTCCTCCAATCATGTGGGAGTCTTGATGAGCTGTGGTTCATGCCAACTCCATCACAGAAGAAATGTTGAACTCTGGACAGTGAGATCTTTGGTGAACCTAATCTGGCCACCTCCACTGTCATGGTGTCTTTGCTGACAAATGCCCTTCCCCCTACCATTGCTGCTGATCCTGAGGTGAGTACTGAGAGCTTCAAATACGTCAAGGGAGTAAAAGGCAATGTCAGATGTCGAGCTCATCCAGAGCACATACAAGAGAAAAGGACATAGGAAATAAGCACTACAAAGACAACAATATGCAATGTATTATTGAAACTATCCTACTAATCAGTTTTGAATATACCAAAACATGTAGTTTTTGTTTCTGATGAGGTCAGTGAAGTCCCCTCAGGGCTTATCTTGTAATCCTGTACCTTATTCTGTAGATCCTTTGTGTATGTCACCCATGTGGATGAGTCACGGCCAATGCTTGACCAGTTTGCTCTCTGTGAGAGCTTGAGAGAAAGTCTTCTCTCTATGTGACTCTCCCCAGGCACACTATAGAACTTCAATCTCTTTCCTCTGTGGCTCCATAGTCTCCTTGTTCAGAAAATTTGGGGCTCAACTGAGTTTCATGATATTACAGTACAGGTTCTCCTATGTTCTGAGTCTTCGCTGACCTTGAAAGGCTAGGGCCAAAATGTTGGCTGTCCATGCAGCTCTTCTTTTTCTCTAATGTTTGTCTGTAAACTTAGTTTGTTAACCCTCCTGAAGAGAAGCTTAGTGATATTATTCCCTATACCATAGGCAGTTGAGCTTAATCTCACTATCTGAATATCAAACATCTTAGACTTAACATAGAACAGGCATTTTCCATCAAGTATCCATATGTTAAACTTTATTTTTTTGATATGTTAAACTTTCAATCCCTACAGAATGTGAAGAAAAAAATAAAAAATATTAAAAAAATAAGAATAAACAGTTATTTTTACACAGAAATTTAGAAATCTAACAGTATTGTAGCAGGACATTACTATGACTTATTTTTTCATCTCTTGTTTTAATTTATTACCTTTTCTTTCAAACAAACATTTACTTGAGAGACAGTATGTCAGTAATTGGTATGACATGACAAGCAGTACATATTTAGAAGACCAGAATGACAGGCATTCGAAGCATGACCCTTCTATTACACATTGCTAGCTTTAGTGCAGTTGCTTGGTTCACAGGTGTCAGCGTATATAGCTAGTCAGGGTGAGAATCCTACCAATTAACTGCTAGTTTCCAAAGCCTGCTGAAGATTCTCAGGATCATTGCCTTATCCATCTTGTGCGTATAAATGTATGGCTTTGCCCCTGTTATATTTGCTAGCTTTTCTCCTTGCCCTCTCTTCACTGTTTAATCCTTAAGTTATAGCTTTCCTTTTAATTGTGTTATACCTTTCTATTTTTATTTCTTCTTTTGAGTTCTTTCACTAGGGAGACTATACGATATTTACACTAGGTGCTATATATTTCAGTGCAGTTAGTAGTATGGTAACATATCATTCAGTAGCTTAATGGTATGTCTTTGGATGAAGAGATTATCATAGAACAGAGACAGGGAACAAAACACTCACCAGGGAACAAAAACGACTTCTGCCATCCTGCAAGTGCACAAAATGATGAGACATCGTTAATCTTTTTTTCCCTCATATCATCTCTTCTCTTTTTTTCTTCCTTGGTATCCTAGAAGTATTCAGCTGCATTTTTGTCTGTGTGTCCCTGTTCTTCCTCACAACAATTTCTATTTCAACTTTAAAGTGTGCTTTCTGTGAATGGAGAAGTAAAAAGATTGATAGAAATACAAGAGTTTATGAAAGTTTCAGCTAAAACCTAGCAAAGGAAGGAAAGAGTGAAGAAAAACTAAGTGAGCAATGGAAAGAAAAATTGATAGTTTCAGAAAAGAAGATGGAAAGGAAGAAAAATGAAAGAATAAATGGAAAAAGACAGTGAAGGAATTATGGAACAAAGAAAAATAGAAGAAAGCAGGAAGTGTGAGAGGGAGATATAAAGATGAAAAGGCAGCAATCAGAAAGAATAAAGGGCAGAAAACAGACTGAGAAAAATTTAAACAGAGAGAAATCAGTGGTAATAAGGGCTGGCTGGATAGCTCAGGGCCTAAAGTGCCTGCTTAGGCAGCGGTGGCCGGGCCGTGATCCCCGGCGCGCTGTGCCGGCCCCTCCCGTGGGGCACGCTGAGGCAGCATCGAGGCTGGGTGTGGTGGCGTGTGCCCGAGATCCCAGCACTGTGGAGACTGAAAACAGGAGAGTCACAAGTCCGGTCTAAGGAGTGAGACCCTGTAGATGGTGTACTAAGTACAAAAAAAGAAAGAAAGAAAGAAATCGGTGGTAGTAGAAGTGAAAAGGAATGAAGAAGAATTCATAAACTATCCAGGAAAAATACTTTACCATATACATTAAAATTTCCAAATTAGAAAAAATTGAATTAAATATTTTTCACTCCAACACAGTGAATGCAGGCAATATACATTAGGCCTGGCTTTCTGAGGTTGAGTTTGAGCAGGGTAAGGTGATTTTTTAATTGATGGCACCTGAACTTTGAAGATCTGAGCTACTTACCATTGTGGAATTGAGCTTTGATATCCTCTGAAAAGAGATGTACACATAAGTCTGAGCCTCTTAAAGAAATAATGATACACAAAGAAGATGTGCATTCCTCTGAGGAGTTCAGCAAACCACTCTTACTATCACTCTAGGTTAGCCAAGTCGTTGTTCCTTTCTGAAATTGATTCTCATGGAAAGAAATCAAGCTGAATCACATAATATTGAACACTTAATCAAGGTAAGCGGGGTAGTTATTTCTAACATTTTAACTATTATCGAGTGGCAACTTGGCATTGGAAGAGGTATGAAGATGAAGGATGGAGTAAAGCAAGAGATTCCTACAGAGATGATAGAGATTTACAGATGTTTTCCTTGAAAAAATACAATTACCCATTTCCTTTTGCAGTTTTTCTGAAAAACAAATGTGAAAACTCAGTTTTAACATCATAGAATATAGAAAATACTTGCTTGGGAGGATTATATAAAATTACATGGGTTAGTTTATTAAGATTTTAAAATCAGTATATTTACCCAGAACACTTAATGAACAAAGAGAGGGAAACTTCAAAAAAAAGAAAATAGCACAAGTTTACAAGGTTAATTTTCAGTTGAAATTCAAGGAGGGAATGATTAATTTCTCTGATGAAGTATTCTTTTTTTCTTAAATTAGAAGGCTGAAATTTGTGGTGGTGTCCTGTTATGTGCCAACTGTGCAATTCTAGTTACAACTGTTTTCAGTGTTTCCCCTGAGTTAGGAATTTGCTAAGACTTTTAGATAACTACTCAACTGAATGCTACCTCCATAATGTGCAGTATCACTCCTCTGACTGTGGAAGAAAGATGGAAACCCTGGGGCGCAGTCTGGGGACGTGTAAAGAGGAGACTGCGGTCACTGTGCCACAGCCAGCGGCGCTTCCAGTCATGGGGCAGGGCAGGTGGCTGTCCCCACGTGGAACCATCAAAGGGGAACCCTGGAATTGTTATCAGAATCAGATCGTAGCCCTTGAACGCCATCTCCTACTAAAATTTCATGTATCTCTCCGCCCTAAGAAGGAGTTATTGTTAATGTCATGAACACAGCTAAAGTGTAGTACAGATGGACAGAGAAAGGTAAATGGAAAAAGTGAGGCAACTGATTGGAGGAGAAGAGGAGAAGAAAGGAGAAAAAAAGGAGATGGGCAGCCAGTGGCGGAAGAGAAGGTGAACAGAATCATTTATGACATTTTTATTAGTGAGAAACCATAAAAATCACAGAGATATTTATAGAGAGATAGGAGGAGTGGAAAAATAAGGAATTGGGAAAAATAGGAAGAACACACCTTGTACATAAACTGTCATTAAAGTTTAGTATTTTTGTGTTTTTGGTGGAACCAGGGATTGAACTCAGGCCCTTGTGCTTGCCAGGGAAGCACTTATTCCACTGAGCCATCTCCCTGGCAGTTTAGTATTTTATTATCTAAATTGACCTGAAAAATATAATCATATAGAAGAATGACAATGAAAGAAAAGCAAAACAAAGTGTATTAGATAGAACTCACTGTTGGTCTCATAGAGTAAGACCTAGAATTGCTTTAAATTCAGTTTGTATTTAGATGAACATAACATACCTACCTACTTTTGTCTTGTATTCCTCCTCTATCTCTGTAAAAGAATTTGGACAAAAACTTGGGCAACCTGGAAAAACAAACAGGAAAACAATATTACAAAGAAAATTGAAGCAATTTGCAAATAAATAATAGTGTTCTAAATAGGTAAATACATTGGAAGGCACATTTTATTTACTCTATGTATTATGAAGATAAATTGCTCTTACTGGTTGTTGTTTAAGAGTAGATTTAGTGCAGTGATTTCTTTAATGTGAACAGATTAAAGTTTGAAACTCACCATCTTTTTCTCTTTGAACTGTAAAATAAGTAAGAGAAACACTGACTAAATAAAAAAAATGAAACAATTTATAAATAAAATCACAAAGGATCAAAGTTTGGTTGCCTCATGGGCAAATATCTTCTTTAATTTGCTGCTAAGGTACCCAGAGTACTGCTTTCATTTATTCAAAGTCTAATTTTACTTTCATTATGAATGTTTGGGGTAGAAATAGGTCACC
The DNA here is from genome assembly GCA_004027165.1 of Ctenomys sociabilis. Classification (NCBI taxonomy): domain Eukaryota; kingdom Metazoa; phylum Chordata; class Mammalia; order Rodentia; family Ctenomyidae; genus Ctenomys; species Ctenomys sociabilis. The sequence continues at coordinate 28,665 of PVKA01028271.1, forward strand.
CCCAAAATTCGTTGTAAATCAATAAAATTTCAGCATCCAGTCAAGTTAATGTGAGATCAAATCAATTTATTATTAATTATTCCATTTTATAGATGAAATTACATCTTTCTTTTTCTGTTGCTTTACTCATGTTTTCTTAAAAAGGCATAAGAAAAATAATTTTTACAATTGATCAGTATTATATATTATTTCTATTGACCATACCTGCATTTTCTCTTATTTATTTCTGCAATTTCTTTTGCAGGAACACTTTGACATGAGTGATCAAGTGAATTTTCTGGTGACGAACCTATCTTCCTTTAATGCATTTTCATTACTACTGAAATCCATTTTCACCACGTATAGACTATGTACTAAGTTGACAGTCTTTTCTTCAGCACTTTAATGTTACCTCATTGTGTTCTTGCTCATGTGATTTCTTTATTGAAAAAGTAAGTTTAGTTAACTATTTTAATCAACAACAAATACATTTACAGGGCCAAGTGGAATGTTTTGATATGGCATATAGTGTGAAATGATTAAGTCAAGGTAATTCAACGTATCCATCACTTCTTCTACCTGCAACTTAGTCTGTAACTTCAGTGCATTACTGTTGGCTGTAGTCATGCTGCTGGGAAACAGACCTGGAAACTTACGCCTCCTGTGTCTGAATGAAACCACCTGAGGTCGGATCTCTGTGCTGTGAGAATTGGGTTCCTTGTCTCTAGAATCTTTCAGGTGTTTTCTTTCTTTCTTTCTTTCTTTCTTTCTTTCTTTCTTTCTTTCTTTCTTTCTTTCTTTCTTTCTTTCTTTCTTTCTTTCTTTCTTCAGGTGTTACTTCTTTATTTCCACCTGATGTTGAATCTCTGTTCTGTGAGAATTGTGTTCCTTTTCTCTAGAATCTTTCAGGTGTTCTCTTTCTTTTCTTTCTTTCTTT
>PVKA01028272.1:0-29581 GCA_004027165.1 Ctenomys sociabilis
TTTTTTTTGAGACAGGGTCTCACTGTGCAGTTCAGGCTGGCCTTAAGCTCACTTTGTAGCTCAGGCTGGTCTCGAACTCACAACAATCCTCCTGCCTCAGCCTCCCGAGTGCTGGGATTACAGGCATGCGCCACCACGCCCGGCTAACCTCTGTGTTTTTTGAGCCTGAGCTTAAGCTTTGCACATAGAGGCCACTGTCTAGCCTGTGATTTCCACAGCTGTCTCTTTTGGCTATCTCTCCCCCAGTCCTTGTGATAGGGTGACACTAGAAACTCTGAAGAGTATTTGTTTTGTGGTTCAATCTTAATGCATTCACTCCTTTCCTACATGATTCCTGATTAAACTGTCTCAAATTGAGTGCAGTGTTGAATTTTTTTCTCTAGCCCTTGCCTGCCTTGTGGAGAGTCGCTTTCAAAGTCCAGCCCTATGCTACTGTTGCAGTTTACAGTGGCAGTGGGCTCTTCTGAGGCTTGGGCTTGCACTGCCAGCCTCATCTCCACTCAGCATTCTCAGGAAAAGGTGTGTATTCTTAAGAAGCTCAGAAGCAGGTCTTACTCCCTTTCCACTGTTGTAGAAGTTTGTTAGGTCAGGTGCTGTATCAGCTTATCTGAGGGGAAGAAGGAAAGAAAGGGAGACAGAGACTCTACTATTTATGGTTAAGATTTATCCTCTGTGAGACTCACAAGGAAGAACCAAACAGAATCACTGAAATTATTAAGAAATTTTATCTTGGGCTGGGGAGATGGCTCAGTGGAATAAGCGCTTCCCTGGCAAGTGCAATGGCCTGAGTTCAATCCCCGGTTCCGCAAAAAAAAAAAAAAAAAAAAAAAAGAAATTTTATCTTCTTGTAAAGCATTAAACATTATATGGTAAGAATCCAAACAGGCCTGCTAACTCACTGATGCAAACAAGATTATTGATGAAAATGAAAATATTTGTTTCATCCGAGCATGGTGACTCACACTTGTAATTCCAACACTCTGGGGGGCTAAGACAGGAAGGTCATGAGTTTGAGCCCAGCCTCTGCCTTTTAGGGATAGCTTAATATAGTGCTGAGGGATAGCTCAGTACAAAGAACATGAGTTTAAGCATTGCTCCTGGAAAAAAAAAAAAAAAGATATGTTTAAATTTTTCTTACTCATGTCATATCATATTTGAAAAGAGACTTTTTCATGGACTGCATTAAAGTTTTTTTTTTTTGTCTTTTTGAGACAGGGTCTCACTATGCAGTTCAGGCTGGCCTTAAGCTCACTTTGTAGCTCAGGCTGGTCTTGAACTCACAATAATCCTCCTGCCTCAGCCTCCTGAGTGCTGGGATTACAGGCATGCACCACCGTGCCCGGCCCAGGGCTGCATTAAAGTTAAAAACTTTTGTGTATTGCAGAGTCTCTTAAGAGTGAAAAGGCAACCTACAGAGTGAGAGATATCTGATAAGAGGCTGAATTTTTGTTGTTAGTGGTGAGAAGTTGGAGGTCTTTATATATTCTGTAAATCATCTCTTTCTTATTGCTGTATTGGGGGAATGAAAATGGGATTTCAAAGTGGGAAAGCACTTAGAATGCTGGGAAAGCACATCTGTCAAGTAACTACATTTACAGACCTTATAGTAAGTCTCCAATTCACAAATAAGTTCTGTTCTAGGAGAAATTTCATAAGGTAGACCTGTTCCTAAGTCCACAGAGTACAGTACGTCTGTGAAAGTTCACAACAGAAGAGTTTGTAAATTGGCGATTTATTGTACATCACTCTTACACAAAGGACTTGCATAGATATTTCCTCAAAGGAGACACAAATTGCCAATAAGAACAGGGAAAGAGAAACGCAAACCAAAATCACAATGAAGCCAGCTGCTGCAGTGCAAATCTGTGCTCTCAGGGCCCTGGCAGCTGTGGAAGGACTGCAAGTGCAATCCCAGTTTGGACAGCTTAGTGAGACTCTGACTAAAAAGAAAAAGGGAAGGAAGGGAGAGGGGGAGGAGAGAGAGGGAGAGAGAGAGAGGAAAGAAGGGAGGACAGCAGGGAAGGCTATTGGGGACATGGCTCCACGAGAAGGCCATGGTTCAATCTCCTGTACCCCAAATAAGCCAGTGGAAACTACATACTTCCCACCCACATAATGTGTATTATACAAAACAAGCAATATCCAGAGTTGGTAAGGGTGTGGGCTTGTGACTATTGATGGGAATGTAACATGGTGCAACACTGTAGCAAATAGGCAGGTCGGCCGGGGAGATGGCCCAGTGGAATAAGAGCTTCCCTGGCAGGAGCAAGGGCCTAAATTCAATCCCCAGTTCCAAAAAAAAAAAAAAAGAAAATAGGCAGGTCCTCAGAAAGATAAAGTAGAATTACCATGTGACCAAGGGATTCTGTTCTATTTATGTATGCATCCAAAATAATTGAAAACAGAAATAGCTGTTTGTACACTAATATACACAATAGGGAAAAGTAGAAGCAGCCCAGTGTTCATCAGTGGCAAAATGGATAAACAATGGGCCAGGGAGATGACTCAAGGGCCTGAGTTCAATCCCTGGTACTGCCAAAAAAAAAAGAATGGATAAACAAAATATGACATGTAAGTAAGAACCAAAACACATTTGAACCCGGAGGACATCACACTGAGCAAAATGAGTGGAGCACAAAAGGACAAATGCCATGTGCTTTACTTTGAATCAGGTACCAAGAGGGGCCAAATTCAGAAAGTAGAAGAAGGTTGCCAGTAGATGAAGAAAGGACGTAATGAGAATTTTTGTTAATAGATACAAACTTTCAGTTTGGGAAAATGAAAAAAGATCTGGAAATAGCAATGATGTTTACATGACAGCATGAATATCCATAATCTTACTGAACTGTACACCTAAAAATGATTAAATGACTTTGATGACATTAACTTTCATGTTCTTTCTACACACACACACACACACACACACACACACACACACACCCCACACACACTGCATAACATGGCTGGGGATTGGACATTGAACCCAGGGTCTTCACACTGAGCTACATCCCCAGCCTTTAATTTTTTTTTTTTTTTTTTTTTTTTTTTTTTTTTTTTTCAGACAGGGTCTCACTTACTTGCCCAGAATGAGTTTAAGTTTACAGCCCTTCTGACTTAATCTCCCAGGGGCTGGGATTACAGTGTGCACCACCATACTTGGATCTTACTATAAGTTTTTGAATTAGCTTTATTTTTCTGACATGACATAGCATACCAGGGTGTTTTTACTTTTTCCTCTTGGAATAATGTTTCTGACATCAAAGTATGCTTTCTGGAATCTTATAATTTTAGGTAACATACTTTTTATTGTAATTAGAGAATAATGTCACTAGATGTCACTCTTTAGCAAAAAAAAAATAGCCCCAGTTTTGGTCATTAACTGGTAAGTAATAGCAGGGCAACAGAAAAATGCGATCAGTAGTACTTCAGTCATACAAATATAGTTTTCTGAGAGAGTTTCCATCTGTGCAATGTATTACTCAGCTACTGTTGATTATTAAGCATTTTTAGCTTCACAGGTACAAGGTGATTTTCATTTTGTTTTGTTTTTTGGGGGGACTGGGGATTGAACTCAGGACCTTGCATTTGCCAGGCAAGCACTTATTCCACTGAGCTATCTCCCCAGCCCTTAAAGTGATTTTCATTGTTAGTTGAACTAGAAAAAATTAAGAGTAACCGATTTTGAAAGTGAAATCCAAAGCCATAAGATCATTGATCAGTGAAAATCAGATGGTTTGTGACATCATTGCTAAATTTTGTGTGACCCTGAGCAAATCGTTTAATTTTCATTAATGCACCAGGGTAGTAAACATTTCCTTTCCTAAGCTAATGTTCATTAGTATATATTTAATATACACCACTACATATTTAATTATACAAAGAATGATTGAAAGATACAATGAATGTTTAATTTTTTAAAAAACTTACTACAGTAAAAGATACTTTACTAAGTGTTTGAAGTGAGGGAGAGTATTTTGAGGGGGATTAATAGTAATGTGTCTATTAGGGTGATATACTTTTAAAATATAAACTTTTGGGCTGGGGAGATGGCTCAGTGGAATAAGCGCTTCCCTGGCAAGTGCAAGGGCCTGAGTTCAATCCCTGGTTCTGCCAAAAAATAAAATAAAATGTAAACTTTCACTGCATTTTATGATCATACCGAATTGATTGCACGTTTATGACAGTTTCTGTTCAGTAAAAACATTCCGGTGTTCCCGCCCACCTTGCTCTCCAGACTGGGCAGCTTGTACCTTCTGGCCTTTCCACAGTCAAAATGACCGTGAAGGGCAAATATTTCGAATCAGTTCAGGACATCAAGGTGGCCACAACCTTGCAAATAGACACTTAACAACAGGACTTCCAGAACTGTTTCCGCAAGTGGAAGAGGGCTGGGGAGAGAGCTTAGCAACATAAGCACCTGCCTGGCAAGTGCAAGGTCCTGAATTTGATTCCTGGTACCAAAAAAAAAAGGGGGGGGGGAAGAAATGGGATTTCTGTATTGTCATATAATAGATTCCTGAAATATAATTTCTATTACTGAGCTCCTGTTACTACTGTATTTAAACAATTATAATTGGATTACTACAATTAAAACCGAAGTATTGCCAGGTGTGGTGGAGCATACCTGTAATCCCAACACTCAGAAGTTGAGGCAGGAGGATTTCTGTGAGTTCAAGATCAGCCTGGACTTCATCATGAGACACTGTCTCCAAAAAAGAAAACTAAGTAAGAAAATAAATAAAACCAGCTGGGTTTGGTGGCTGCACACCTGTAATTCCAGCACTTGAGAGGCTGAGGCAGGAGGGTTGATTGCTGGGAATTTGAGGGTAGTGTGGGCTACAAAGTGAATTGAAAGCCAGCTCTGCATAGTGAGAGAATTAGAATTCTTCTAATTCTATAGTACTTTGATATATCAAAGTACTATAGAATTAGAAGAATACAAGGAGTGTTAGAGTGAATGTTAAGTTTTTAAATGTATTTCAATAAAAAATATGTTGCCCCAATTCTTCCCAAAATACTTCCCCTCACCTTGAACATAATTTTATCTCAAAAAACAAAAACAAACAAAAGTCAGAAGTGTGAACTTTCTTGTGTGTGCAGTGCAGGGGACAAAATGAATCCTGGACACTGCAAGCTCTGGGTAAATGCTCCTCCTTGTGCTACATTCCTAGCTCCCTGTGTGGACCTTGGAAACAAAACTTACTTAGTATTGAGAACATTTTTAAAAAGATATTGTAATATACTTAAGTTTAAAAAACAGCTTTGAAAAAAAAAATGGGCCGGGGAGATAGCTCAGTAGAATAAGTGCTTGCCTGGCAAACTCAGAGTCCTGAGTTCAATCCCTGGTACAGCAAAATAATAATAACAACAACAACAACAACAACAACAAACAGCTTTAAGGGGAGGGCTGGCCAAATAGCTCAGTGGATTAAAGCACCTGCAAGCAAAGTTTTGATTTCTGGTGCACTGCACACCTGTAATCCCAGCTCTTGGGAGACTGTAAACAGGTGGATCACTAAGATTCCGATCTAGTAGTGAGACCCTGAACACTCTGTAGACCTTTCCCTAAAATACAAATAAGTAAACGAAACAACATAAAAATTTGAAGATTCAACAATACAGTAACTCTTAAATTTTATATCACTTAAACTATCATAATGTAAATAATTATAAACCTTTAATTTTGTAAGCGATGGTGGCCGGGGCCTGTAATCTTAGTTATTCAGGATACTGAAGCTAGAGGATCACAAGTAGGAGGCAAGCCCGAGGAGTTTATTAAGATTCTATATGAAAATAGAAAGTAAACAGTGGTGGGAATGAAGGGGGGGGGTGTACAGGGCTTCCCTAGAATGGTCTGCGGGCCTGGTTCAGCCTCCAGCTGGGAGGGGTCAGATCCCATTTAATTTTTGAAGGTAATTTATAATTGATTTCTGATATTTAAAGTAATCAAAAGCATAAAGGCCAATCGAGACACTATAATGTTAATAAGCTAGGGTATCATATTTTTATTGGCGATACTAGTTAAAATTAAGATTGTTATCAGGGTAAGATTGAAATGATAGGTGAAACAACATTCAGTGGTATGAAAGACAATGAAAATAGTCTAAAATAGTATTTGGTTTAGGACACTGACATTCTTTTATTTAACACTTTTACTTAAACATGGATCTTTCTGTATAACTTATTTTTCGATGATTAAATGTGTAAATGGAAAGATTTGTTGACATTTGCATGATTAAACAGTGGGATCAAGGTATGTACAAGGTTCATATTTTATGTTATAGGCCTGTTCTAGAATTCTTGTGTGTGTGTGTGTGTGTGTGTGTGTGTGTGTGATGGGAAATCCAAAGAGCAGTCTGGGAGTGGCATAGTGAGGGCCGCCCCTCGGGTCCCCCTGATAACACATTCATCCCCAGGGTATGGTCAGGCCTTAGGCAGTCGCTCCCTCTACCCAAGTAAGGGTCGGCCAAGTCTCCCAGAATTTGGTAAGTTCAAAGTGCAGTGAAAGGATTAAGGTTGTAAGGACTAATACGAAAGGATTTTGCTTCTAAGGTTTAATATGAAATGATTTTGTTAACTGTGTATTGGGGGGTGAAGAACGGAGGGGGCGAAGGGAGCGATTATGGGACATCCTTCTGCTGTGGTATTTGCACGGGGAAGAAGTCTGAATGCACAAATGACTTCAAAATGATTCTTTACGTGCCAAGCTGTTTCCCCTAGGAGAGCGCTCCGGAGGGGCCCCTCGAGCCCGCTGCAGCCCGCGGGGAACAGAACAGATTCCGGCCAGCCGGGGCTGCCCTCCGCCCGCGTCCGCAGGTGCGGGATGCGCCCCGCCGCGCCCGGCCCCCGCTAGAAGCTGCACCCGGAGCCCGAGGCGGGGCGCGGGGTGCGGGGCGCGGGGCGGGCCATGCGCGCTCCGGGGCCGCGCGCCGCGCTCTCGCTCCTGCTGCTGGCGGGCGGCTGCCTGCTCGCGGCAGCCGCGGGCGCGGGGGGCGGCTCCTCGGGGCGCTTCGTCAGCGCCGAGCGGCTCGTGTGCCGCTGGCGGCTCCGGCCCCCGCACTCGGGGGCGGCGGCGGGCGACGAGCTGCAGCTGCGCTGCCGGGGCCCGGACGGGGCGCGCCTGGCGTGCGCCTACCGCGGGCCGCCCGCGCGCTGCGCCGCCCCCGGGGCCGGCGGCGCGCGCTTCTGGAGGCGGGCGCTGGGCGCGCTGCGCCGGCGGCGGCGGCCCTGCCTGGACCCCGCGCCGCTGCGCGTGCGCGCGTGCGCGGGCGGCGGCGACGCCGAGCTGCGCCTGCTCGCGCCCCGCGCCGCTCCTGGTCCCGGCTTCCCCGAGGAGCCCGCACCTGGGGCCGGGAGCCGGGGCCGGCCACGCAGCTCGGCGTCCCGGGAGGAAGCCCCCGAGAAGAAGGCCGGAGCGGGCGAGCGGAAGGCGGCGCTGGCCCCGGCGCGGGAGCGGCCCGCGGGAGCCCTGCCCGGCCCCGACGACGGGCCCGACGGGGACGCCGCGCTCGCGGAGACCTACTGCGCCGAGAAGTGGCGCTCGCTCTGCAACTTCTTCGTCAATTTCTGGAACGGCTAAGGGGCAGCGGGCTTTCGGAAGAGAGAAGCTAAACGGGGCCGCGTGGGGGGGGGTAGGTTTAGGGGGGCACGGGCCGGGTGGGGGTCTCTAAGGCGGAAATTAAATGCTTTTGAGCGCCTTTGTTCCAAGAGAAGAAGAACTAGTGGGAACAAAAATAGGCATTCATTAAATTTGCAAAGCTTAGATTGGTACGGAGAGGCTGCAGCCGCGGGAAGGTAGTGGGAAGCAGGATCCAATGTATATTGATGCGCTTGAATTAAAATGTAAGCATGATAAATAGATACTCTGAGCAGGCTGAATTTTTCCATGTCTTCTCTATTTGCTGCCAAGTTGACCGCTGGAAGGACTTTCAGGGAGGCTGGGTGTAACAGGTGACTTATGTGGGGACATAAGGATGGCCTTATGGATCAAAACTGCCTTCAAGAAAAGCATGATTTCCTTTCAGCACCAGAAGCAATGTCAGAAACCTCCCATTAACCACACAAATTCAGAAGTGAATTGCAGAAATAGAGCACTAAGATCATTTTTTTTGTAAGCAAATCCTTTTAAACTTAACTGCCCTTTTCAAAACGGCGAAAATGTGTGCATCAGTTATTTCCTCACTTCAATGTAATTAACATATCTCACTTTTAATGTAATGGAATAATCAACGTTTCACTTACTAGGTGCTCAATAAAAGCTAAAGCTAGATTTAAAGACCTGACAGGGCAGTGGAAATTCCACCCGCATTTTGGGCTATTTCAGTGGCACTCTGAATTAAATTGTTAAACACGTCTTGAATTGTTGGGAAATAAACTAAGACTACTGGTTGAGGTAAAAGTCACACACTGGCAGCTACTAGGCTGCGCAGGGTTTTCTTTATTTGTTTTCCTTCGTGTTGTCTATTCCCTTCTTTGCTTCTTGGCCCTTTACTCCCTCTTCCAGTTTGGATTAGCTGTCTGCATTTAAAAATTGGATTTTTTAAAAAAAATCCTGCTTTCTGGTTCTTTTGAAAAATTGGAAGAGCTGGCAACACCAGATCCAACTCCTTGCTCCCCCTGACCCCCCCAACCCCCGTGGTAATAATTTGCTGGCTGTTGGCTGGCTGTCTTTAGGTGTGTTTTTTAGATTCATATATATATATATACCTGTCTTCTCATTACTTCCTCTTTTAACATAGTAAGTACAATAATCTTATCCTGTTTCCTCTTTGACCAGCCTCCAAGAAATGTGAAATATTTGATGCTCCGCACATCCTTGTGTCACACACAATCTCAGATTGGATGTGGTTTCAGGAAGCTGTCACTTTCTAAGTAGCATTGACCCTTAGATTAAATTCATCACAGGCAAGAAAAAACAGCTCAGGGTACCCAGAAACCGCTCCCCAAGGGTATGGACCAACATATACTTTCTGTTAAAGGCTTGCGAAGCAATGCCATAATTAAGGACACAAAAATGCAGCTACACTGTCCAGAGTGATAGCTAGAGTCATGGTTTTACCTCCCTATGTAACAACTGCTAATTCCATTCTATGCTGTCCTCTGTAGCATGATGAACTTTTCTCCAAGAAAAAGGAAAAGGTCAAACTCTACAGGCCCAAGCGCACAGGTGGCTGTTCCTTCTGTTTCTTTACTCTTAAAAAGAGTCTGTGCCAAGACCCTGCTGCTTGCAGAGGAAGGGAAGGGGACAGATCTTCACTTCAGTTTGAGTGACGTTTCTAATGCCAGTGTCCGGAAATCCATACACAGAAGGGAGTTGGACTGGGTTAAAACTGAGGTACTGCAAAGCATAGTGGGGTACACCTATCATATCAGCATTCAGGGAGGCTAAGGCAGGAGGATTGCAAGTTTGAGCCCAGCCTGGGCAATGTGACTTAATGAGACCTTGTCACAAAAACAAATGAACAAACACACACACACACACACAAGAACAGGGCTGGGAACGTGGCTCAGTGATAGAGCTCTTGCCTTGCACTTGCAACACCCTGAGTTCAATCCCCACCACTAGAAAAGAAACACAAAACAAAAAGGCTGTAAGTGTAGCTTGGTGCAGAGACCCTGGGTTCAATGCCTAATACCACAAGAAAATAACCCCCAAGGTTTGTAAAGCACACTGCTAGCCCCTCACACAGTTTTACATAGTAACCATGTGAAGATCGTAAGTGCCATATATAGATGCAATGACAGCAAATCGTTTAGAGACAAGCACCCAAACTACAACCCAAAACCCACGTAGTTATCACCGAGTGCCAACTCTGCAATTAAACCTGAGTACTGAAGGGTTTTTTAATTATTATTATTTATTTATTTGGCAGAACTGAGGATTGAACTCAGGCCCTCGAGCTTGCCAGGGAAGCGTTTGTTCTATTGAGCCATCTTCCCGGCCCCTGAGCCATCTCCCTAGCCCCTGAGATTTTAGTTTAGAAAAAAACAACCATTAATATATTTTGTCTTAATAATAACACATGTGTTGTAGGTTCACCACCACGGGAGAGTGTTTTCACTAAGAATCTTTTCAACCTTCATGGTTCCCTAGGTTTCCTCTGTATAGATGGCCCTACACATCACTGGCATATGAAGCCTCTTAAAACAGTACTTTATTCATTAACTCATGATTTTTTATTTTATTTTTTTATTTTAGGGAAGGGTCTATAGGGTGTTCCAGGTCTCACTACTAAATCGGACTCTTAGTGATCTGCCTGTATACAGCCTCCCAAGAGCTGGGATTACAGGCACATGCCACCATGCCCAGTCTCAATTGCCATCTCAGCACGCCCTGGGGGCAGGCTGGCATGACAGGCCTGGGGATTGAACCCCAGGCCCCTGCGTCTGCTTGCAGGTGCTTTAATCTGCTGAGCTATTTGGCTGGTCCTTGACTCATGATTTTAATTAAAGTCCAGATCACTAACAGTGCTTTAGGAAACTATATTAGAGCATGAAGCAAAAGGAAATTTAGTAACAATGATCCCATCTTTATTTGAAAATTCAGTATTTTGTTTGTCATGAATTGCTTTATGTAATTTTGATTTTTTTTTTTTTTTTTTTTTTTTTTTAGTCAAGCATGGTGGTGTATATGTGTAATCCCTGCCCCTTTAAAGCTGAAGCTGAAAGTTGAGAGCCAGCCTGGGCTGCATGGTGAGAATGTGAGACCCTGTTTAAAAAAAGACAGGGAGAGAGAAGATAGGGGAGGGGAAGAGTAGGGAGGGGAAGGGAAGAAGGGAGAGGAGACAAAATAAAACTTTATACCATGGCTCAGTGGAATAAATGCTTCCTTGGCAAGTACAAGGCACTGAGTTCAATCCCCAGTTCCACACACACACAAAAAAACTTTATACCATGGGGCCAGGGAGATGGCTCAGTGGAATAAGTGCTTCCCTGGCAAATTCAAGGGTTCCACCAAAAAACAAAACAAAACAACAACAAAAAATGTTATGCCTGGCATGGTGGCCTGTAATCCCAGCATTCAGGAGGCAGATACAGGAGGACTGTCAAGAGTCCAAGGTCAGCCTGAGCTAGAGAGCAAGATCCTGTCTCAAAATAAATAAATAAATAAAGTAAAATAGGGCCAGCAAGATAGTTTAGCAGACAATGTGCCTGCTCTGGCAAGTGCTGGCCCTGGTCCTGCAGGGTTCGAACCCCAGTCCTGCATGCTGTGCTGACCCTGCCCCCAGGATGAGCTGGTAACTGAGTCTGGGCATGGTGGGGTACCCCTGTAATCCCAGCCCTGGGAGGCTGAAAACAGGAGGATCACTATGAGTCCAACCTGCATAGTGAAACCCTGTACCAAATACACAAATGGAAAAAAAAATAAAAATTTTAAAAATTACATTAAACCATCATATATTTTAGCAAGAGATGGCAGTAGATGCCCATAATCCAGCACTCTGGAAGGTTGAGGCAGGGGAGTCCAAGTTCAAGCCCAGCTTTGGCAGTTTAATGACTTAGTGAGACCCTGTCTAAAAAACAAAAACTTGAGGATGAAGCACAGCGTGAGATCTCTGAGTTCATTATCCAGTACTGCATAAATAAGTTTTTTTTTAAACCTTGATTATGACTTTGTTACTTTCCCCTGTATTTTACAAGCATCTTACCTCACTTCCTTTTCCTTGCATTTTTTTGTATTAGAGTTGAACCCAAGACCTTTTTCCACTGAGATATATCCTCAGACCTTTTTTTCTTTTTACACTTTTTTAAAAATTTTGACACAGAGTCTTGCCAAGTCACCAACTTGCCAGGCTGTACTCAAACCTGCAAGTCCTCTTGCGTCAGCCTCCCAGAGAGCCAGGGTCGCAGGTCCATGCTGCCATCCCTGGACATGGGTGCTAGGTGGCTTCTGGTACAGGCAACTAGCACCAACATGAATACCCACTCTGCCTGCCACTTGCTGTAGGTTACTTTGAGAAAGTTGCTTAGTCTGCCCACATTTTACTCTTTTGTTAAATAATAAACTATTTGTAAGGTAATCATGAAGAACAAATTACAGGGCATTGAATATTGATTGCCCTTTACCACACAATATGTAGTGCATAATTTCAATAAATATGAATTCTCCTTCCCTTAGAAAATGGTAAATTAAAAAATTGATTAATAGGGCTGGCCAGATAGCTCAGCAGACTAAAACGTCTACTTAGGCAGAGTGCGGGGGCTGGGGTTCGACCCCCTGTGGCTGTGTGCAGGGCGCCCTGATGTGGTAATTGAGACTGGGTGTGGTAGCACGCACCTGTAATCCCAGTGCTTGGAGGGCTGAAAATAGGAGGATCACTATGAGTCTGAGCTGCATAGTGAGACCCTGTAGACCCTATACTAAATATGAAAATAAATAAATAAATCGATTAATTACACAATACATAAAGGAGCTGGGGCTATCGCTCAGTAGTACAATATGTGTTTAATATGCATGAGGCCCTGCATTTGATTCCCAGTACCACAACAAGCAGAACACACACGAAAATGATAATATTTGGTAGCAAGTAAAGGAAATGGGCATATCTTGTCATAATATCAGACTTTATTAAGTTTGCATTAGGGTCAGGGACATAGCTCAATAGGATAAGCACCTGCCTGGCAAGCGCAAGGTCCTGAGTTCAATTGCCAGTACTACTATGCCCAGTCTCAATTGCTGTCTCAGCGCACCCCGGGGGTGGGGCCGGCATGCCAGTGATGGAACCCCGGCTCCTGCGTCTGCCTAAATAGGCGCTTTAATCCACTGAGCTATCTGGCTGGCCCCATTGTTTTGAACATATACAGACTAGTTCTCTTTTCAACTACTCATTCATTAATCATTCAGTAAATATTGAGCTAGAACATTTTCATACATGCTGTTATTCAATATTAAATAACTATGTTAATTACAAATGTGAAACTATTTCTGTATGTAACTTAGTGTTCAGATGTGAATGGCAAAGTTTGATGTCGTCAAGATCATAGAGTTAGTACAGCCCAGAACCAAAATACACAGGTTCCACATTCTCAGACAACTTTTTTGAGAAAATATTTTCAGTATGTTAAAAATGGTGAGTGGAGTCATGAAGAGCGAGGCTTCACCCTCAGTGTCTTTATTAGTTTTATGCTCATTAATACTGTTTTACCCTGACTCTTAGACAGTGAAAGGTTTTTATAATGTCCAGGTTTGAGTCTGGAACCAGTTTGCTCTTGTCCCAGTTCTTTATTAGTACAGTACTTCTTTTCCCTTTCTTGTAAAGTTAGAGAATAGCTTTGAGTGATTTCTCTGAGGAGTAATGAAACTAATATATGGAATTGCTATATACGTATGGAATATTTTAAAGACTACTATGATTTTTCTGTCTTACTGTTGAATATATTCTATGACAGTCTCCTTGCCAAATAAGTTGGGTGTGTAGACTCAATATCAGCTGTGGTAAAGTGATAGTAAGTGGATTAAGTAAAGCAAAATTTTTATGATTTTGGCTACAGAAAGTATAAAAAAGCAGTACTTGCCTCACATAGGAACTCCATCTTGAATGTCACTGGAAACTGAGGTAGATGTGTAATGATTCAACAGTCATGTTCATATGAATATTTTTCCATGTGAACCATTTCTTTCCATGTAAACTAAATAGACCCATTCCCGATCCTTTTTTTTTTTTTTTTTTTTTTTTTTTTTTTTTTTTTTTTTTTTTTTTTTTTAATTTGAGACATGGTCTTGCTATATATTTCAAGATAGCCTTCAACTCACTATGTAGCCCAGGTTGGCCTGGAGCTCATAACAAGCCTCCTGCTTCAGCCTCCCGAGTGCTGGTACTGTGCCAGCGCACCTGCACTATTCCAGACTTTCAGTAATGACTACTGTCTATGCAATAGATTTGATCAGTCTGCAATATGAATTTCAGTAACAGGCATATATATGCATTTGGGGAAGAAACAAAGCTAAAGTGGATGAGGTAATTCCAAGAACAAAACAGAGCCATTACTTTGAGGTAGGGCCTATTAGGAGGAGGTGGAATAGGGTGCTAGCTGATGGTCTTAAGTATGAGGGTCTATGCCTGAGTAATAGACACATGGACAGATAGTATACTTCCTTTAAATAATCTTGGTATGTTCTTGTATTTACCAAATGTAAAGGAAACTCTTTTAAAGTATCTTATAGCTCATAAAGGCCAAAATAAAGCCTGTACTTAAAAAAAAAATCACCGGTACTAAAAGAAAAAAAAAGAAAAAAGGTTGCATTTAGTGTTACATCACTAAACCATTAGAAACAACAAAAATAGAAATTAATTTTACATATGTGAAATTAGAAAGATGAACAGAAAGTGTAGGTTATCTGGGAAGGAACTATTTTTAAGCCAGGCATGGTGGCGCAGGCCTGTAATCCCAGCACTTGGGAGGCTGAGGCAGGAAGATTGTTGTGAGTTCAAGACCAGCCTGAGCTACAAAGTGAGCTTAAGGCCAGCCTGAACTGCATAGTGAGACCCTGTCTCAAAAAGACAAAAAAAAAAAAAAAAAAAGGAAGCATTTTTGTTAAGCATGTGTGTGAGTGTATCTACACGAAGAATGCTGTTAGGGTTAGATTTAAACCACTGATGGGTTCATAGATGAGTACCCGTTAGGAGGTGGGGCCTAGCTGGAGGTGGGTCGCTGAGGGCATGAGCTGCAGGGAAGGGCTCTTGTCTCTAGCTTCTCCCTTCTTTTTTTTGCCTGGGAGTCAGCCAATCACAGACTGAACCCTCTGAAACTGTGAGTCAAGTAAACTTCTCCTTTCAGTTGTGAGTGATGGGTATTTTTGTCTCAGTGACCAATACAAATAAACTACATGGAAGTTCTAGATTCAAGAACATATGCATGGGCCTGGGGAGATGGCTCAGTGGAATAAGCGCTTCCCTGGCAAGTGCAAGGGCCTGAGTTCAATCCCCAGCTCCACCAAAAAAAAAAAAAAAAAAAAAAAAAAAACATATGCACTTACGGTTTTTACAGATACTGCAAAATTGCCCTGCATAACATTGCAGCAGTTTAAATTCCCATAAGATATTTTCATTAAATGGGTTTAAGAAGGGGCCAGCAAGATAGTTCAGTGGACTAGCGCCTGCCTAGGCGAGCGCAGGGACCAGTGTCTTTTTATGTTATTTGTTTGTTTTTGGCAGAACCAGGGATTGAACTCAGGCCCTTGAGCTTGCCAGGCAAGTGCTTATTTAAGCCACTGAGCCATCTCCCGGGCCACCAGTGTCTTTTTAAAGAAGGTGTAACCCCTACATATTTAACAGGTAGTCATACCATTTCTCTATGTTCTGTGGCTGAGGTACCTAACTCACTTAGAGGCTATTTAAAAGTTCAACAGAACTTTGCTATACAACTTTACACATATATTTATGTTTACAAATATGTTGATTTTTTTTTTTTTTTTTGTGGAACCAAGGATTTGAACTCAGGCCCTTGCACTTGCCAGGAAAGTGCTTATTCCACTGAGCCATCTCCTTGGCCCCTTTTCTTTTCTTTATATATGAGGTCATGTTATAGCTTTTTATTCTATCATTTTTGAGGGGGTTACTGGGAATGGAACTTAAGACTTCATGCTTGCCAGGCAGACATTGTGTGACTAAGCTAATCCCCAGCCTTCTAGCATTTACTTTTTCACACAGTATATTTTGGAGATCTTTCCGTTTAGCACATGTGTAAATGCACTTCATTTTCATAATACAAAATATGAATATAACATAAGTATAATTTAGGTACTTTTTCATTACATACAAGGTAATCATAAAATTGAAATCACACTTCTCCTTTTTTTCTCCCCTCTCCTTCGTCCTCCTCTTCTGTTTTGGTGGTGGTCCTGGGAATCAAACTTATGGTCTTGAGCATGCTGGGCAAGCAATCTACCACTGACCTATAAACCCAACTCCTTTAAAAAAAATTGAGGTCTTGCTCTTTTGCTCAGGGTGGTCCCCAAATCCTAAGCTCAGTCGAGCATCCTGCCTTAGCCTCTTGAAAGAATTCTTTTTATAAGATCACCCGTCCTATTGCTGCTCTACTATGACCACATCATAACTAATTACATTTGCTATGACCCTACTTGTAAATAAGGTCACATTATAAGATATGGGGGGTTAAGGCTCTAATTAAATTTTGAGAGGGCACAATTGAACCATCACAATAATTAACTTCTCTGACCACTCCCAACTGCCAGAAAGAATCAGTCCATTGTTATTGTATATAAACATGTTTCTCCTTCCTGTGCATAGTTTCCACTTCTTTTCCTTTGAATTTTATTTCACTGGGAAAAGATATCTGAGCAACTGGTCCAATTGACTTCATGGCAGACATAGGAAATGAGAATCACAATGTACTTGGTATTCTGACAGTCTTTCTTTCTTTCTTTTTTTTTGTACTGGGGATTGAACACAGCAAGCACTGAGCTACATTCTAGCCCATTAAAATTTTTTTAAGCTTATTTTGAAGCACAGTTTTGCTGGATTTCCCAAGCTGGCCTCAAACTTGCGATCCTCCTTCCTCAGCCTGAGTTGGGATTATAGATATATAATATCGTGCCTGGCTAATTCTACATTTGGAACTCAGAAAACAAATCTGTATAGAAACAGATTTTATGTTAAGCACATAACATGCTTGCTTTCTACTGCATCTCATTGCCTGAGCATATTGTCACCTGAAAAATTGTCTTAATTTTCTGCGTTCTGCTGGCTGAAATAATATTTTAGAGATAAACTTCCCATCTTGATTTTCAACTTAAAGCTCAAGGGTAAAATAAGCAGTAGCCAGACCAAATTCCAAAGCAACGAACATGCCTGCAAACAGGCGGAGGGTCCAGGGTTCAATCCCTGATCCTACTGTGCCGGCCTACCCCTTGGACATGCTGAGACACCAATTGAGACCAGGCCTGGTGGTGCACACCTGTAATCCCAGCTCTTAAGCAAGCAGATTACTGGGAGTCTGTTCTGTGAGACCCTGAGCCCCCTGAAGACCTTTCCCTAAAATATAAATAAATAAATAATAAATAAATGAAAAGGTAACAAACAATGGATGGTCTAGGGAGAATCAGTGTTCTTTCCCTTTCCAACTTGTAAAAGCCACCCATTTTCTAGCATCAAAGCCAGCAATCATCTATTCTGATCTGTTTCCATTACATGATTTTCCTTGGCTCACTTTTTTGCTTCCTCTTTTACTTATCCAAATAACCTGGGATAATTTCTCCATTTCCAGATTAGGTTAGAATCCATAATCCCCTCATTACAATCTAACATCTATACATGTTCTGGAGATTAAGATGCAGACATTATTCTGCCTCCCACAAATTGCTGAGCTACAATAAATTAAACTCCGAATAAAATAAAAGATAAAAGTTGCCATTATATTAAAAAAGAATCAGTTCATAAGAAATAACAATTCTGAATGTGAGTGCTACAGAAGACATGAAGCAAAAATGGAACCAAAAGAGAAACAGAGAATCCCAGTTGTATCTACAGACCTTGATATTTCTCTCCATAACTGAAAGAACAAAGTGACAAAATCATTAAGGGTATAGAAGACCTAAATAAGGTCACCAGTAAACCACAACGAATTGATATTTACGGAATATTTGGTCTAATATCAGAAAACTACACATTGTTCTTAAATGTATATTGGACATTACCAATATAGACCATATTCTAGACTATAAGATAAACCACAATACATTTTTGTTTGCTTGTTAAATTTATTTATTTGGTACAGAGTCTCACTATGCAGTGTGGACTCATGGTGATCCTCCTGTTTCAGCCTCCCCAGTGTTAAGATTACAGTCATGCACCACCATGCCTGGTTTCCCAGCACAGCATGCAATACCGGAGATCGAACCTATGTCCTTGCACTTGCCAGCAGGGACTTAGACTGCTGAGCTATCTCCCCAGTCCAACCACAGCACATTTTAAAATAGTTTAAACAATACAGAGTCCTCAATCAGAAAAAAAGCTACAAGTTGAGGCCAGGGAGATGGCTCAGTAGAATAAGAGCTTTCCTGGCAAGCACAAGGTCCTGAATCCCTGGTTCTGCCAAAAAATAAAATAAAAAAAGATACAAGTCAAGTAAAGCAAGAAATTTGGAAATTTTTCAGTTATTCAGAAATTAAACACAATTTTGGATAACCCTTCCTTAAAAAGGAAGACCTAAGGGAAATTAGAAAATATTTTTACTGAATGTAAATGAACCTGGAGCATGTCAACATGTATGGGTTCCAGCTGAAACTACTTAGAGAGTGATACAGAGCATTCAGTGCATAGGCAAGAGAGGAGACTGGCTGAGTAAGAGCAGAACCCCAGTCATGCCAGGCTTCCTAGGATGTGGTGTGCTTGCACTGCTGGACCTTAAAGTTTTGAATGCTCAAGGCTCTGCAGTTTATATTTTTAAGTCTCTGGGCTTGATCCATGGCATGAAGGAGAAGAAGGAGCATACCCTGATTTGTTCTTTGCACTTTCCAGTAAATGTCTAGTTATTCACCCTAAATCTAGTCTGCCTTTCTTCCCGGGTGCATCCAGGCAGAGTATGCATGAAAGTTTTTGCTTTCCTGTCCTCTTCTTCCCTTTCCCCTTATTCAGACATAGAACATAGATGTTCTAACCATTCGACCTTAACCCTGAGGAGGGCAGTAGCCTAAGAGTGGCAGAAAGACGAGAGGGAAGCAATGTAGGCTCCTGAATAATCTCATGAAAAATAGCCTTAGCACTCCGTAAGGGCCACATTTTCTTCTTCTTGGATCTTACGCTGCCCTGCAAGTGCTTATTCTACTGAGCTATCTCCCCAGCTCACACACTTTCATATAAGGGAACAATGAAATATGGTCTCTTAATGTCACATTAAAAATGGCATGTATTACAATTGATGGAGCCTGGAAGCCAATGAAATATTGTAATAGACGTTCAGTCTGTGTGCCTGTAATACTAGTTAGTCGGGATTGGCAGAAATACAGACATACTACTAGCTTTCTATGTCTCCTGTCCAGGAAAAGAAACGGTAGTAACCAAAGAATATGCTAACCAGGCAGTTGCACTCACAAATGAATATTTTACAGCTGAGTGTGGCATATACTTAGCTGATCTGTTGTGTAGTTGGCCAGCGGTCATGCTCATGGCCCAAAACGTGAATATGACACTGGTAACCAGTTTCACTGCTGCTCAGTTCTGATGAGCGCATATAGCATTGTGTTCCCTCCTAAAGCAAAGAGAAATTTAGAAATATTTGTGAAAACCCATAGGAGACCCTCAAAGATTATAAGATCTTTGGGGAAAGAGATATCATAGTGGATGACTGAGGGAATAAAGACAGGATGCAGGAGTCGGGGGAGGAGCTCTGAGTCCCATGCAGGCTGGGGAGGAGGAAGAGACCTGGCTAGGAATAGCCTGAGCTCTGCACAGCTCTGCACGAATCTCAGCCACACTTGTGGCGTTGCTTAGGCCCAGACACTGCCCACTGGGGAGATCCGTGTTGGACAGTAATGGCTTGGTTCTAGCTCCCCTCCTGGCACAGTCGCTGACTGGGAGTGGCCCAGTGAGAGCGTGCTTTTGGTGACAATGCCAGGACAGATTCTAAAGGTGTTCTTGCTGGACATGACCAGCCAACTACACTCCTCACATCAGGCAATCACATAAAGCACGATGTAAACAGCATACACTCCTTGGCTACTATACAATGTTAAATAAAGACTGATGTTTCTGTTGAGTTGAGGCATGATTTGGGTGAGCTAAAAGTTATTAAGAGCTGGGTGTGGTGGCACAGGCCTGTAATCCCAGCACTTGGGAGGTAGAGGCAGGAGGATTATTGTGAGTTCAAGATCAGCCTGAGCTACAAAGTGAGCTTAAGGCTAGCCTGAACTACATAGTGAGACCCTGTCTCAAAAAGACAAAAAAAAAAAAAAAAAAAGTTACTAAGAGTGTATGCATATATGGACTCAATATATAGCGCTAACACTGATAGCTGGATAAGCTTGGATAATTCACTTCATCTCTTTGGGCTCAGTTTTCCCATCTATACAATACAAAAGATACTTTCTCCATATGGCTACTGAAGGGAATAAATGAGATGGTCACATAAGGCCCAAAACCTGGTATATTGCAAGCATATAATACATACATTGCTAAGATTCCCATTTCCTTTTGTCTACTAGTGCAGGCATCTAAGGGGAACTTACATTTTTTTTGAGACAAGGTC
This sequence comes from Ctenomys sociabilis, assembly GCA_004027165.1. Classification (NCBI taxonomy): domain Eukaryota; kingdom Metazoa; phylum Chordata; class Mammalia; order Rodentia; family Ctenomyidae; genus Ctenomys; species Ctenomys sociabilis. Next base: position 20,206 of record PVKA01028272.1, read on the forward strand.
TCTTTATATAACCCAGGCTGTAGTTCAGCTATAGAGCATTTGTTTAGCATGTGCAAGACTTTGTTCAATTTCCAGCACCAGAAAGGAGGAAGGAAGGAAGGAAGGAAGGAAGGAAGGAAGGAAGGAAGGAAGGAAGGAATTGAACAAGCTACATGTAGCTGTAGAAGACAGTTGTAGAAGATGTGATGATGAGAGTAATATCTAGCCCTCAAATTCCCAACATGGAAGCACAGGGGGTATAAGATCTCCTTCAATCTGGAAGACTTTGGATGAGAATGTTTCTGTGCAGGAGTTTGATTGTGGTCTTGGAGGTTAGGGGACTACCCCTCAGGTCAATCGCTTTCAGATTTGCTTTAGTTCCTGATCACAGGTTATAGCTGCAGGCCTTGGTTGAATTTACCCAAGTTTAGACTCCCTGGGACTGCTGGCTCATCACATTCTACTATTTCCTTCTACTATTTCAGATTTGAAAGCAAGATACCTACTTTAGTCATATCAAAGTTACTGAGAGTTGGGATTATAGCTCAGGGGTAGAGTGTATGTCTGGCATATGTGATGCTCTGGATTCAATCTCAGCAATACCCCCCCAAAAAACTGTTGGATAACGATCATATATAGGTAATAAGCAGTTAGAAAATGCAATGGAAGATACCATTTTTCATCAACAATACAAGGTACAGTACCTAAGAGTAAACTCAGTATCAAATATGGGACAATGTTATGAAGAACAGAAATACTTGTGAGAGCAAAAAAAAGAGAAAGACTTAAATAACAGCATGTATTCATTACTGTCACTATAGATAAGCAGTCTTAGCATTTAAAAAATGTCAGTTTTCTTTAGGCTAATATACAAATTTTAATTGCATTAAAGTCATCCTACCAACAGAATTTTAGGATGTGAGGATTAGACAAACTGATTCTAAAGTTGCAGAGGAAAACCAAATTAAAACTAGGGACTGGGAGTGAGACCCTTTAGCAAATACATTGGAAACAAAAACAAAATAAAACAAAAAATCCTGGGGGCTGGAAGGGTGCAGAGTTGCATGTTTCAGAGACAGAAACAAGGGTGATGTTATCAAGGAGCACCAGTTGGAGTGGCCAACTGGTCCCCCCAGGGGAGTGTTGGGAGCAGTGTGCAAAGCAATGCAAATGACCTGGCGGTAGTGGTGGGCTGATTCTAGGTAACCACTGGACTCCGCTTGAAAGGCCAGAAGCTTCCAACCAGCCCTTTAGTTAACAGAGGTTGCCTTTGAGCTAGATGATCATGTGACCACGGCGAGGCTGAAGACTCTCAGCCCTTGATCCACATGTTCTTTTGTTCCCAGGCACAGTGACTACAATGGCAACAGTTCTCCAAATCAGGACAGGGCCCTTCTGCATTTATTTTAAGATCTGAGGAGAGAGGTGAAGGGAAGACAGAGTGCACCTCCCAGGGGGGGTGAGATATGAGTTTATGCTTAACCATGTGCTTACGGTATTGCTTGATAGTGCCAAGGGTTGAAGCACAAGCAGTTAGTGGTAGCTATTTCCTCTCTTCTAGCTCCTCATTATTTCTCAAGGTTCAAGAATGCTGTCAATTAAAAAAACAGAAGGAAAAAAAAGAGAAAGCAAAGAAAAAACTACACACACACACACACACACAAACATAGAGAAACATTTTTTACACTGATGGAGGCAGCTGGTGGGTCTGGGGGAAAGAGGATATTTACGGTAGTCCTGTCTTTACTCCTTAACTACACTGCCAATCTCGGTCCCATGTGCATGCAAGTGTGCAGCTGGGCTTGTACAGGGTGTGGCTGTTCCCTCAGGACCTCAGGACAATTCAGAAGATGACATGGTTACCAGCTAGCACGAGTCCCTGCTTTTGTGATGATGGAAATTAAAATGGAAGCAGCAGCACGACTTGACAGGAAAATTTGGTAATTAAAGAGAGAAAGTAAATAGCTCTGACAAAGACAAGCCAGTCCCCTGACAAAGGAAAGTAAGATGTAGGAAAAAACGTCAGTCTGAGAAAAGGAAGGAGAGACATCTGTGGAGGTGGGTCAGGCTGACCAGTTCATAAAAGAACCCAGAGCAGTGTCGTGGGGTGCTATTGTGGGCTCATGTCTGGTTGATCCCACCTCAGTCCAAAACCACTGGAGGCATCCTCAGGACCTGAGGGACGGCTTGGCTCACATGAGAGGAGGCCTCTGCCTGGAGCAGCCCTGTGAGGCTGGAATGCAGGGTGACCCTAGTTAAGGGATGGAGATTCCTGGGTGTAGCTCACTTCCCTGCAAATCTCTTGTCCTGGTGTCTTTATTTTTTACTTTTATGGGTTTTCTGGCAGGTATCAGAAAACCTGCTAGACAAATTCTAAAAGAGCTGTAACACTTCCTGGTATCTTTAGTTGGAGGGTAATGAGATAGGCTAAGGAATTCAGTATTAACCCCTTTTTTGAAACCAACTTTCCCCCATATATTCCTTAAATGACTAACATGTTTAGATGCAGAGCTGAGAAGGATCTGACCCAGAGTTCTGCAAAATAAAAGTCAAACTTTTTCCATCTTAGTTGCCTATTAAGTCTCTGTAGGCCCAAATAAAGAGGCATAGCTTTTAGCAAAAAGTGGTTTTTAAGTCCTTGACTGCCTGGGAAGAAAACACAAATCCTGCTTTTTAATGAGTAGCAGGTTAAAGGCGCCAGGAGTTTCTCCTCTGCCCATGCGGTGGTCTCTATGTAAAAAACCACTTATGTAGCTGTGAATGGCTGGCACAGAAATTTTTAGTGAAGTAGCTGTATGAAGGAGGGCCCCAGGAGCTATCAATGGAAAATGGGAGAGCTGTAGGCATCTGCAAGTGGGGATAATCAGCCCCAACGGAGCAGCTAGCACACTGCGAGAGGGGAGTAGGAGGACCCCGCCTGCAGCCTCCGACTTGGCTACGCAGACTTGTGTTTCTCCACTCTTGGATGCAGTGGTACGTGCCTGTGATCCCAGCACTCAGGAGGCTGAGGCAGGGAGATCTCAAGTTCAAGGCAGAAGCAGCTACATGGTAAGACCATGCCACAGGGGTCGGGGAGATGGCTCAGTGGAATAAGCGCTTCCCTGGCAAGCACAAGGGCCTGAGCTCAATCCCCGGACCAGACCGCCAGAAAAAAAAAAAAAAAAAAAAAAAAAAAAAAAAAAAAAAGACCATGCCACAAACAAACTCCACAGAACAGTTACCTTCTAACACCTGTGCTGCTCAAATTGCCATTAAAATAATAAAACATGGCTTCTTTAATGTCTAACTGCTTTGAACTTTGACCTTATTTGGAGATAATTTAGACATACTGGTGTGCTATGTTGGTAATGCGCGGCTTTACAAATTTCAATACAAGGATTCCTTTTCTCATCCCTTTACTGTTTACCTGGAAGTTTGCCACTGTGGCTGCTTGAAGTTCTTGGTATGTGGTACACAATGAACACTGCAATAAACAGAGGTTCCTGGAGGGAAGGGCGGGCGAGGGCAGGGCGGCTCTGGGGTCCTCCCTGCACCTTGTGCTGTGCGTCTTTTCATCTGCATTTCATAACCTGTCATTTCTGATGATGCATGGTTCTACATGCTTCTGTGCTGTCGGGCGGCAGCAGGGAGTTCCAGCTCCCTGAAGCAGTGGAATGCACTACCTTTTTCTTTTTCTAAGTTAGAACATGCGACCTCTTTTAGGTATAGGAAAGGACACAGAAGGGTCGAATTTTTTAAGGAGGCCAGACGTAGCCTAGACTACTCCACTCTTAGGAGAGATGTACTCTGAAAAGGTGACTGACTCACTGTAACTAGATTCCTGAGATTTATACAAAGAAAATTTTCTTACTAGAAGCACAGTTCGCCACTGTTTTTCATCTTTTGGAAGCAATAAGCCCCTGATTGCCCTGTGCACATGTGAGGCAGATATGGTGGTGCACATCTATAATCCCAGCACTTGGGAGGCTGAGGCAGGAGGATCAATTCCAGTTTGAGGTAACCCCGAGCTATGAAGTGAGTTTAAGGCTAGTCTAAATTGTATAGTGAAACATGAAAACTGTCTCAAAAAGACAAAAAAAAAAAAAGAAAGAAAAAGAAATGTGCTTTTGGAAAATGCACGTACACACACAAACAGGAAAAAAACTTATGTAAAAAACAAAAACAACACTGGGTATTGTGATGCGCACCTGTAATCCCAGCTCTTGGAAGGCTGCAAACAGGCGGATCACTACGAGTCTAATCTAGTAGTGAGACCCTGAACATCCTGTAGACTCTTCCCTAAAAAAAATAAAATAACAAAAACCCTGCTGCGGGTTATCCCCCATTTAAACATTTGGTTACACAAGAGGGTTCCTGTGTGGTTTATGAGCTTCTGTTGGTGGCTCACTCTCAAGTTTGAAATCCACATGTGGTTGGGGAGCAATTGCCGTCTATAAACCCATCATGTTAACAGTTGATAGAATCCAAGACACCCTGTACGGTAACAAAACAGGCTTGTAGCTGATAGTTCTGGAAATACCAGTCTGTGCCTGGTATTTGGGCTGTTGCTCTTGGGGCTGCAACCTGCAGTGCGTCATGATGGGAGTGCCTGGCAGAAGAAGCCCTTAGCTCATGCTGGCCAGGATACAAAGAGCAAGGAGAAGAGGGGCTGGTGTTTTGATAGCCCCTTCAAGGACCTAATTGGTGACTCACAGCCCCAGTGGCCCAAATTCCTTCCATTAGCCTGCACCTCCTAAAGGCTCTATCATTTTCCAATAATTCTAAGTATCTCAGATTTTTGTTGCTGAGACAAATACCTGATGCCCACAAGTTAAAGTAAGAAAAGTTTATTTTAGCAGAGGTTTCAGGCCAGAGTCCACTGGCTGCAAGGCAAGGCAGCATGCAGAGCCGCAAGGAAGAAGAGAAACAGTCAATGGCAGGGCAGGCACAACACAGCATCAGTGTGCTCCCTTTCCCTTAATATTTGCACCCAGGCCACAAGTCTATTGGTTGGTGTAGAGCTTCTGTCCTTAGTAAATCTGTTCAACTGCACCTAGAGCTATGCTAAACCAATCAGCGGACTAATCCAGTACCACACACCCATTGTCCAGCCACCTCCCCATGAGCACAAGAAGCCTGGGGAACACATCTAGACACAAGCCCAAGCTTGGTGACCATACCTTCAGCACACAGGCCTTTGGGAGGCATTCAAGACCCAAACTGTAGTATGGAATTGCTCAAACTGATTTCCAGTCTAACCTCAGCAATTGTGCCAGGTTCCACAGGAGAGGTAGGATGTGCTAAATGAGGAGAACATCTAAAAGGAGGCTGGTTCCCTTGGAAACTCTGGGAGCCTAAGAGGGTGAGAGTAAGACATCAGAAGAGGCCTTGGAGATAAATGACTGGTTGTCAGAGTTGTGGGATAAGGGTAGGCAGAACCATCACACCAAATAGCAAATGCCTCTTCTGACTTCTGCAAACCCACGCAATCGACCAGACCAGGCATCCCGATGTGAGAAGACTTATTGAAGGTAGGAGGAAGCGGGCTGACTGTCTAGTGGACCAAGACAGCAGTGAGCGAAGTAGAGCACAGGGCTTTTAAGGGATTTTGTAGGGAGGGTGTTGCCGGGCTGGAATAGCTGAGGGAGAGTTAATCTTGGTAAGGCTGCCTGGTCTTTAGGGAATTTTTTTTGTCTTTTTGAGACAGGGTCTCACTATGCAGTTCAGGCTGGCCTTAAACTCACTTTGTAGCTCAGGCTGGTCTCGAACTCACAATCCTCCTGCCTCAGCCTCCCGAGTGCTGGGATTACAGGCATGCGCCACCATGCCCGGCTCTTTAGGGAAATTTTGATGTTAGCAAAGGAGAGTTTCTGTGATTTTTTGCTCAGGTCAAAGTCAGGTGGACCTGTTCTGAGTTTTGGCCCTGGCTTAGGGCCAAAAAGAAGTGAACCTTGGAGTGAGGGTGAGGGTCCTAAGTAGGCTGAGGGTCCTAACTTACTACTCTCTCCAACATTTGCAGTGTCTGGGTTGAGTTCCAATGCAAATATTAAGTCACCACAATGCAGTCTAACAAGATGCAAAATGTATTTCTCTCTCCCTCTCTGTAGCAGTGGTTGCTATATTGCATATTGTTGTCTTCAAATTAATTATTTTTTTTTCAAATTACTTATTCAGATTACCAAATATAAGTATACAAAATCCATTCTCTTATTTTGACTACACCATTATAAGGACTCGTGTGTAGGGGGAGGGGTGTTCATCTCCATTCTTGGTACTGGAGACTGAACCCAGGGTTTTGTGTATTCTAGGCCACCACTCTCCACTGCTCAGCTACTTCCTAGACATTTAAAATTGATTTGTTAGTGTGTTTATTTATTTTTGGGGCGCTAGGTATTGAGCTCATGATCTTATGCATATTCTCAGCCTTTTTTTTATTCTGAGACAGTCTTGCTAAATTATTCAGGCTGGTCTGAACAACTCTGAAGCTTGTTACCCTTCTACTTCAGGGATTATAGGCACATACCACCACTCCCAATTTAAAATAAAATTTTTATTAAGTATTTTTATTAGTCAGTTTGTAGTGCAGAAAATTTACATTCCTTGTGGAGAATTGGTATAGCTTAATTCTTTTTTTACCCTCTTTCCCTTAAAATTTTAATATGAATGAAATTTGGTAAAATATTAAAGATAATGACATTTAATTTTCATGGTCCACCATGTATGTATGTATGTATGTAATCCTGCAATCCCAGCACTTGGAAGGCTGAGTGTTATGGTTTGTATCTAGGTGTCCCCCCAAAGCTACATGCGGTCTCGGTCTCGGTCTCGGGGCAGCTTCTGGAGTTTGTGACTGATTACTGTGGCTGTGGATGCTGCAGCTGCCCTGGGGCAGGTGATTTGCATTACAATGGAAGGTGGGAAGAGAAGCTAGCGGCTTGAGCTACCGCTACCTCTCCCTTGTGCTCTTGCTCTTTGCCTCCACCATGAAAGGTTGTTCTCTGCCATGTGCCACTCTCTGCCTTGGACCCAGCTGAATACGGACTGAAACCTCCAGTTAACTGTGAGCTATATAAACCTTTCCTTCTGTCATTTTGGGTGTCGGGTATTTGTCCCAGCAACGAGAGAAGAGTAACTAAGACACTGAGGTAGAAGGATTGCTGTGAGATTGAGGCCAGCTTGAACTAACAGTGAGACCCTGTCTCAATAACAATAAAAATAACAAAACAATTATCATGGTCCAACAAGTTGCTACTCCATAGTAGAATGAGATGCCTCCAAGTTGAAATTATAGCCAGGCATGGTGGCATACATCTATGATTCCAGCATTTGAAAGGCAAAGGCAAGAGACAAGGGAATTATCGTAAGTTTGAGACCAGCCTGGGCTACACAATGAATTCAAGACCAGCCTAAACTACAGAGTGAGATCCTATCTCAAAAAAAAACTGAACATGGTGGTGCGCACCTGTAATCCCAATGCTTGGGAGGTTGAAAAAAGGAGGACCACTACAAGTCCAATCTGTGAGACCCTGTAGGCCCTGTACTAAAATACATAATAAATAAAAATAAATTATATTTTTTCTTGCCTTCATTTCACCCAAATTTTTATTTTATTTTATTGAAGTACAAATATCAGTGAGGCAGTTTTAAGACACCTTAACAAGATGGATTTGATAAATTAATACATTGCAAACTATTTTCATGTTTTGGCATCGAACAAGGTGCATACCTGATATTATACTTACAGACTTTATAATAGGAGATGTCTCTTATCAGTAAATTAAGAGAGTGTAGCTGTTTACATATCTTATTTTTTATACCTGAATTACATCAAAGAGTCAATAATTAATACTTTCTACCTTGTTATTTTCCTAATGGTTGTCCCTAGTACTAGAAGCTGACATAATATCCTGTTCAACCACCATCAGTGCAAATCTTGCCTCTCATAGAATTATGCAGAAGCACGGCGTTATCTAGCCCAACTGTACTGTCCATACACACACATCAAGATTCTTCCTTTCTATACCCCTTCCTTTGTCTACACCTGTCAAAGATGGGCACTGCACTGTCATTCAACTAATTTAGGTGCCTGAACTAGATGACAGAATCCAACACAGTCCAGCATTCCGCAACAATAGTGAGTTATCTGAAGAAGTTGTCGACTGTAGCCATTTACAGCTCAACTTATTATTATGGCCCCGCGTTGTATACCTCATTTTTATACTTTTCTGCTGGATGGTTAAGACCTAGATAGAGCAAGACCTATATATCAAAACATGTAGTTTTCACCCAAATTGATAATGGATTGTACTCTTTTAATTATAACTACATGAAGTGAGTTTTATTGCCAGAAATTTCACATTAGATATTCTCTTTTAAAATCATTATAGTCTTTAGCTATTTAATTTTATTATTTTACTTTTTTCTTTACCTTCTTTTTTTTTTTAATTTCTAAAATTAATCTTAGGTCAGGTGTGGTGGTGCATATCTGTAATCCCAGCACTTGGGAAGCTGAGGTAGAAGGTTTGTTGCGAGTTTGAGACCAACCTGGGCTACAGAGTTGAAGACCAGCCTGAGCTGGTGAGATCCTGTGTCAAAAACAAAACAAAACAAAACAAAACAAAACAAAACAAAACATGTTCAAGCACTGAATTGGAACTGAACCCAACACCTCATGCCTGTTAGGCAAGCAGCCTACTCCTGAGCTACATCCCTAGCTCCCATGAGCTGTTGATAGTACTGTGAGTAGCAAGTGATGCATCAGATAAGTACTTAGACGGAGCTGGCACTCAGGTACATTAGGATGAATATAATTAGTATTCCTCTTGCTGGTCACTATTGTGGCTATTTCTCTTTGTGTGAATTGTTTAAAAGAAATAGAACTTTTTGTAATGAGTATTTGCAGTTTAAAAATAAATAAAACCATTTTTTCAAGGAAAAAAGCACAAATTTACAATTAATTTCATTTTCCACTAATACCAATGAACTCTTCATTTAAGATTGTTCCACCATTTCACTTACATCATTGTCTCAGTTGCTCTTCTCTCATTGTTGGGACAAATACCTGACACTCACAGTGAAGGAGGGAAAGGTTTATTTAACTCACATTACTGGAAGTTTCAGTCCATATTCAGTGGGGTCCAAGGCAGAGCAGCACATAGCAGAGAGCAACCTTTCACAGCAGCGGCAAAGAGCAAGAGTGCAAGGGAGAGGTAGCGGCAGCTCAAGCAGCAGCTCCCCTTCCCTCCTTACACTGAAATGCAAATTACCTGTCCCAGGGCAGGTGCAGCGTCCTCAGTAATCAGTCATGAACTCCAGAAGCTTCCAGGGGTAAGGAAGATGGCTCAGTGGAATAAGTGCTTTCCTGGCAAGTACAAGGGCCTGAGTTCAATTGCCAGTTAAAAAAAAAAAAAAAAAAAAA
>PVKA01028273.1:0-29571 GCA_004027165.1 Ctenomys sociabilis
TTTTTTTTTTTTTTTTTTTTTTTTTTTTTTTTTTTTTTTTTTTTTTTTTTTTTTTGTACCGGGGATTGAACTGAGGACCTTGTGCTTCCCAGAGTAAGTTTTATTCCCCCCCGCCCCCGCCCGCGGAAGACTAAAAACAAAAAACTTAGGGCTCTGGCCCTCCGTAGTAGTCACCAGCTCCAGCCCCAAGCACGAGTTCGAGTTCAACTTCTGGTGAAGCGGACTCCAGGCCCTCGTACTGAAGCCTTCTGGGCTGGGACACACATTGCTGAGCTCTGGCTGGCTGTCGGGTTGACACTGCAGCAGTTGTTGTCCCTGCAGCCTGCTTCTGAGCCTATTTCACCTCTTGCCTTCCAGGGCCTGGACCCAGGCAGGCCCCCTGTAGTCAGTGGTTTAAGCACTGGACCCCAGCCCCAAAGCTAACTCGAACTTAAGAGTACCTCTGGCTGCTTGCTTCCTTTCTGCCCTAGAAGTCTTTCTCTTCGCCTTCATCTCTTACCCACCACTCAGCTAAGGGAGTTGTGCAGACTTCACAGGAGCCAGACTCCCACTGGCTTGAACCCCTGCAGGTACTCCCAAAACAGTACCAAAAGTGCTTCCTGTCTGTGTGGACGGGATGCAGCCACTGCTAACTCCCATGGGGTCATGACCGGCCAGCTTGACCACTTCCCCCAGTGGGGAGGCCTGGGGTGTGGATGGGCGTATGGTGGATGACCAGGGCTGGCAACACAGGAGGGCAAGGCATTTGCCCTCTCCTGCTGCTTGGCTCTGGGTCACTCAGCTCTGTCTCTCTCTGATCCAGGCCAGCCAAGCTTTTTTTTTTTTTTTTTTTTGGCTGAACCAGAGTTTGAACTCAGACCCTTGTGCTTGCCAGGGAAGTGCTTATTCCACTGAGCCATCTCCCTGGCCCCTCAAAGCCAAGCTTCTAAGTGGCTTTCCAGGGCTACTTCCACTATTGTCTGAAAGAGAGGGTGAGGACAGGAACTCTGCCACTTCTTCTCAGGGAATGACTTCTGGTAGCTCTGCCCTGCTCTCTGCCTCCTTCTGCATTTGCACTCAGTATGAATTAATTACTAAGATGGAAGTTTCTTTATGTTGAATAGGCTGGTTTCAAACTTGCAAGCTCAAGTGACTCTGGCCTCAGCCTACTGAGAAGCCAGGACTACAGGAGCAAGCCACCATGTTTTGCTTCGGCCTTCTTTTGAAATAGAAAGAAATACTATTTTAAACTTTATAAAGCGATACAGAGTGATTATCAGAAAATCAAACAGTATTAGAAACAGTGGATACTGCTGAAGGTGTAAGCTCAGAGATACAACACTTGAAGCATTTATGATTAAAAGGGCTTCTAGGGCTTTCTTTTGCATTTGAAAATGCAAATTCAATATGTGCATGTTTGTTTCATGAGATCAAACAGCTTCCATGTTAATCTTAATATCTATTTTTGCAGAGCAAACTCCCAAGCTTTTTATTTCATTTTGTCTATTTATTTTAGTGTTTGAGACGGGTCTTGCTGTATAGCAGCCTTCAACTTGCTGTGATCCTCCTGCCTCAGCCTCCTGAGATTACTAGTATGCACCACCACATCTAGCTTTTATTTTGTTTTGAGTCAGTTCTCCTCTTTTGCTCCCCTCCCTCTCTCCAGCCCTCCTCCCTCTTCTCATTTCTCTTTTGTCGTCTTCTGGCTCTTCAGGTCCTGATTATAGATGCCACCCTTTGCTCCTTGCTCTGGTAGATTGCCCAGGTTGGCCTGGAACCTGTGATTCTCTTGCTTCAGCCTGTTGTGTAGTTGGGGCTTTCAGTGTGTGTCATCTTGCCTGGTCTGTGTTTTTACTTTTCAGAAATCTCTTCTTTCTATGAAAACCTCAGAGCAACTGCCTTCTCTTTATCTGGTGGCCTTCAGACAATGATTCTTCCTGAGTAGTGATCAGTCCTGGATGCCAATCTTTTTTTTTTTTTTTTTTTTTTTTTTTTTTTTTTTTTTTTTTTTTTTTTTTTTTTTTTTTTTTTTTTTTTTTTTTTTTTTTTTTTCTTTTGCAGAACCAGGGATTGAACTCAGGCCCTTGCACTTGCAGGGAAGCGCTTATTCCACTGAGCCATCTCCCTGGCCCTGCCTTCTTTTTAAAGACTATATGTACAGTGCATTTAACTGTCCTCTTAGGTATCACCATTTAGATTATATCCAATATGCAGACAACACATGGGTGAATATCTTTTGGAGAGTTTTCTTTATCCATCCAAATATTTTTTGCAAGTTAGAGCTCTGGTAACTGAATTGTGTCCGGCATTTTAAGAGTTGCCACTAAGCTTCCTTGTAAAAAACCAGCTAAAGCTTTACACTGACAGTGCATGAAAAGGCCCGTTTCATAACACTTCAGGAAGAAGTATTAGAAATTTTGAATAATTTTTCAACTATTGTAGTTTAAGATATCATCACATTCTAATTTGCATGACTTTTATTAATAATGGAGTTAAGTATCTTTTTATTTGTTTTTAGCTTACTTTTTAATTAATTAATTAGGTACAGGATCTTGTTATGCAGCTCAGACTTGTAGAGATTCTCCTGTCTCAGCCTCCGCAGTGAGGGGATTACAGATGTGTGTCACCACTCTTGGTTTGGGAGCCAGGTGCGCCAGGGGTTCCAAGGCCAATGTAGCTCGATGGAGATCGAGCCTGGGTCCTTGTGCTTGCCAGGCAGGCGCTTAAACCACTGAGACATCTCCTCAGCCCCATGTGTCTTTTTGACTTTCGACTTCCTTCAGTGAATTGCCTGTTTATGTCCTCTGTCAAGTTTTCCATTTTTAAAAATTGAACTATAGGAAATCTTTATATATTATGGAGATTAACTTCTGATTGTGTTGCCAGTTAAGACGTATTATCGGTTAATTTCTTTTCTTTCAATTTGCTTTTCTTTTTTATGTCTTACATATTTTAAAATTTCTATGCTGGGCATTGACTCCAGAACCTCCCTTGTGCATGCTAAGCATTAGCTCTACCACTGGGCTGTACCCCTAGTCCAGAAACCTTAAGTTTTGTGTGGCCAGCTACGGTATCTTCTCTCTTTTCCTCCCCTCCCCTCCTCTCCAGCCCTCCTCCCTCTTCTCGTTTCTCTTTTGTTGTCTTCTGGCTCTTCAGGTCATGATTATGCCACCTTCACTCCTGTTTCCTCCTTGCTGTTAATTCTGGATTCAAATATGGCCACTTGCTAAATATATGATTTTGAGAAAGTTAAATTCAACATCGCTGTGCCTCAGTTTAGGGTTTAATCTGTCTACAGTGCCATTCATTGTTCTTGTTCAGTGCTGAACCCAGACACAGGCTGGGTAATCAGTTTATCTGTGCGCTGCACCTCCTACAATGCCATTCAAATTACTGTGGTGCCTGTGGAGTAGACCACACCCTGCTTCCCACAATCTGATTGGTGCGAATGCAGCTAGGCTACCACTTGCCAAGCCTCCCTTGCAGATGACGGGACCCTAGGGAAACCCCAGAAGGAGAATTAACCCCAAGGGGGTCCACAATACCTTTTGGAAGATTGTCTGGCCAGGAAATCAACTTGTATTTAAGCTACTGACTTCTGGAATTTGTTTTTTCAGTTTTGTAGATTGAAAGGGGCTTTCTGCATACTAAAGATAATGTTTTGCCACTGGGTCAAACCCCAGGGATTTTTCATTTTAAAGAATGATATAGCATAACTAAACCAATAATCCCAGAACCTGGGAAACTGAGGCAGGAGGATCACTGTGAGTTCAAAGACAGCCTGAACTGCATAGTGACAATCTGTCTAAACAAACAAACAAACAGTATAGCGTAACTAATGCAATGACCTCGCAGTCAGGAAACGATGACTTGGCCAGCAAATTATGGAGGAAAACTCCAGAACATCCTTTACCCGGCAAGCCAGGGGCTGGATCAGGGGCCGAGCACAGAACTCAAGCCGTACGCTTAATAGGCACGTCCTGCCCAGGAGTAGAACTAAGTGAACGCAGCTGGCTGCCCTGAGAAGGAACAGCCCTTACTGGGATCATTAGCAGGCTCTGGCGGGCCTCTGCCCACATCACAGGGAATCAAATTTCCTTTAGAAGGCGATGGACTGCAGAGGTTTGGTCACTCGGCCACATCCTGGCACTCTCGCTTGGGCACACGGTCACTGTGCTCAGGCGTTGCCATGGTGTGGTCAGCCTATGCCAGGCTCTTTTGGATCTGAAGTACCTAGGGTGAGCTAAGGCAGTGCAGAAGTGAGAATTTCCCTTTTTTTTTTTGCAGTACCAGGGATTTGATTCTTTATTTCAGATGCTATGTATTCAGATATTTCTTTTTTTATTTCAGGAATTAATTCTCGTCAGAATTCCTCTATACCTTTCTGCTGTTGTTCCTTTGCTTCTGTATCTGTTTTATTTGGTGGAACCAGGGATTGAACTCAGGCCCTTGTGCTTGCCAGGCAAGCACTTATTCCACTGAGCCATCTCCCCAGCCCCTTCCATATCTGTTAATTCATTCATTTCAGCTGAGCTAGTGTCCTCTGCACTTACTGATGGACTCGAGGCCTGGGATTGCATTTTTCTCCTTGTCCTTATCATTTTGTATAGCACTGACCTCTGACCTTTGGTATAGAGCTTTGGTGCAGCTATAACCTTGGCGCGTAATGAGATTCGGGTGCCAGTCTATTAAGTTTGAGATTGTTCAGTTATGCCTGGCCTGGATCTAGCTGTTGTGCTCAGTTCCTTTTTTGCTGCAGCTCCTGTGATTCCCCTCTGGTCAGGCAAATACGAACCAAACCAGGATGCAGAGTGAGTAGTGAAAATTCCCACTATTTTGGCTGGCTTTGGGGCGAGGATCTGGAAAGTTGCCAGAATCGGCCCTTGTGTCTCAGGCAGGTCGCTTTCTAGGTGGGCGGGCCTGGGCTTTGGTGGGTCCGCTGGGCTCCCAAAAGGATATTCACCGGGTAGGCTGTGCTGGGTTAGTCAAGCTGTACTGGGGTGGGGGCCACGGGCCAGAACCCAAGAAGGCTGGGAAAGGTCGTTCTGGAGGGGTGGGCCTGGAGCTTTCACTCACCAGTGGAGCTGCGCTAGGTCTGGGGCAGTACTAGGGATTGAACTCAGGACCTTGCACTTTGCCAGGCAAGTACTTATTCTACTGAGCTATCTCCCAGGCCCCTGAGAAATTCTGATAATGACATAACTTCTAGTAGCAAATAAAACAAACTAAGATAGACTGAAAGGGCCCACATACCTACCTCTTCTTTTGAGGAAATACACTTAAATGCAAAGATTTGGAGATGTTGTTCTGGGACTGCTTTGTGACATTGTTTGGTCCTCCAGATCCTCTACTGTGTGCTCTTTATCCATGTCACCTTATGGCAGAGCTCTGGGTTGGGATGTGCTTTGGTTCCATTTAAAACTGAGCCCAATTTATCCCCATCCTCCAGGAAAGCTGGATTGTGTACAGCCCACTCGAGAGTCTTATACACAGTCTCAAGCAGGACAGGTGACACCCACAGATCCTCTAGGGTCTTCATTGATGTCAGCAGATTGCACCCATTTGCACAAGGAATGTACTCTCTCTGTATGTTTTCTCTTAAAAAACAAAAGAACTTTATGAAACATAAATAACCATACCCCCAGATTCCCTGCAGAGACAACATGTGAAGTAAGGGCAGCAGCTGGGCCTGGCGCCAGGGCCTTCTCACCCTGGCTACCTGCCCTGGCCAAGCTCCGAGCAGGCTTCTGCTGTCTCTTTGTCCCATGCTGCTTTCTGTACTCTGACCAGCTGGTCCTCCTGGGTATTGTAAGAAAAGAACATCTGGGGGGTATCCGAGATGTTGACATGAGTTCTTCCTTAAATCTGGGGATCCCAGGAGGAAGTAGGCATCAAACATAACCTAGACTCATGGCCAAGTGCTATAAATTCTATTGATATGATCCATGTGTGTTTTGTATATTACATCCCTATCGCTTAGTAACAGAAGGAAAAAGTGAGATGTGGGATATAGGTCTAAAGAATCAGTAGGCAGATGGCTGAGAAGACAGAATACTTCAGGAGAATATTTTCTTACTGCCAGGAATCCTCATGTTGCCCTTTTAGAGCTACATTCACTTCCTTCCCAGCTCTAACTCCTTATTAACCCCTGGTAACCACATTTTCTGTTCTTATGATTTATCACCTTTGTAGTGTTCTACAAATGCAGTCACAAGATTTGAAATATTCTGGGATTTTCTTTTTTCTCTAAACAATTCTGGTATGAACAGTTTATCCTTTTTATTGCTCAGTAGTGTTCCATCTTATGAATATACCACTGTTTATTCATCTACCTTGAAGGATATCTAGTTTGTCTCCAGGTTTTGCTTATTATGAATTAAGCTGCTATGAACATTTGTATATGTAACAGGGCCAGTGAGATAGCTCAGTGGACTAAGCATCTGCTTTGGCAAGGACAGGGACCAGGGTTTGATCCCTGGTTCCACATGCTGCACTGGCCCTGTCCCTGGGGCCGCTAAGCCGACCATTGAGTCTGGGCTTGGTGGTGCACATCTGTAATCCCATCACTAGGGAGGCTGTAAATGGGAGGATCACTAATGAGTCTGATCCGCCTAGTGAGACCCTGTACCAAATACATAAAATGAGAAAAAAAAAATATGTTAACAGAAGTATTTATCTCTCTGGCATATATAGGTTGTATGATAATTACATGTTTAATTTTCTTGTTTTTTAATATTTTTTATCTTATTTATTTATTTGATACAGGGACTCACTGTGCAGCTTGTAGTAATCCTCTTGTCTCAGTCTTCTTCCTCTTCGTCCTCCTCCCTCTTCTCTCTCTGTCTGTCTCTATCTCTTTCTCTGTCTCTGTCTCCTTTATTTGGCAGAGGGTCTCACTGTGCAGCTCAGGCTCATAGTGATCCTCCTGTTTTCAGGCTCTCAGCACTGAGATTACAGGCGTGCGCCACCGCCGGATTTCAGTGGCCAGCTCAGGAGGCCTGGGGGCGGGGCCTGTGCAGCACGTGACGGGGATTGAATCCCATCCCTGTGCTCGCCTAAGCAGGTGTTTCTATTTTCTTTTCTTTTTTGGCAGAACCAGGAATTAGACTCAGGCCCTTGCGCTTGCCAGAGAAGCATTTATTCCACTGAGCCATCTCCTCGGCCCCGGGTGTTTCTATTTTCCTAAACAAGTTCTGACTATGAGGTTTAGGCTGGCCTTGAACTCGTTATGTAGCCCAGGCTGGCCTTGAATTTGTGATGATCCTACTGCTTCAGCTTCCTGAGGGCTAGGGTTACAGCAGTGTGCCATCCTGCCTGGCTTCAGACGTTTAATTTCTAAACTAACTTCTGTTTGGGCTTTAATTGCCCCCTGACATTCAGACCGGTGGTGGTGGGGAAATTTTAGGAAGGGAGCGAATTCCAGAAATCTTTAAGAATGGAAGTAATGGACTTGAAGGAGTGAAGACTGATGCCTGGGTTTTTATCCTGAAGAACCAGATAATTAACCAATTGGATAATTTCAAGTTCACTGACTCTTCTACCATCTCAATCTGTCATTAAATCTGAGGAGTTTTTATTCATATATATATATATATATATATTTATTTATCTTTATTTTTTAAATTTTTTTCATATATATATATATATATATATATATATATATATTTTCAGTTTTAGGATTTCTGAGGCTGCAGAGATAGCTCAGTAGGATAAGCACTGGTCTGGCAAGCGCAAGGGCCTGAGTTCAATCCCCAGTACGACATGCTGTGTCAGGCCCCAAACTGAGCATGGCAGTGCACACCTGTAGTTCCAGTGCAGGGGAGGCTGAGACAGGATGATCGCTGAGTCTGAACTTCGAAGTGAGACCCTGTATCCACAAACAAAACAAAACAAAAAAACCTCCAAAACTTCTCTGTTATTTGCACCACTTGGTTCATCTTAGTCTTAGCTGTTTATTGATTACAACTCCCTTATTGGTTGTAACTCATTTGGGGCTATAAAATGAGATTAAAGAATTGTGCTCAACATTACAAAAAAAATTAAAGGCGTGAAGATGGCGATGTGAGCCACGGGTGGTGGAGCACACCTGTGAGCTCTGTTACCGTCAGGGCTGCAGCTCAAGGCCAGCGCAGACAACACAGGGGGACCCTGTCTCAAAATAGGCAGATGCATAAAAATGGTAAGGATAAGGATGCGCGTGCCCTAGGATTCACACCTGGGGAAGAAGAAAAGAGAAAGGCAGTGTGCATAATGAAGATTTTTTTTTCTGTACCAGGGGTCAAACTCAGGACTTTACGCTTGCCAGACAGGTGCTTATACCACTGAGCTATCTCCTTGGCCCGTAATGAAGATCTTATTTTGTGAAAAATTCATTTATTTTGTACATATAAACACATACCTGTTCTTAGTTGCTATGTAAAATGTATTTCTTATTGTCATTTTCGTTAAAAACATTTGAAAGACACTGGGTGGAATAGACTAGGTTCAGAATAAATAATTCAAGTTCTTAGAGTGAGAGCTTTTCTGGCTCTATGCCCTCCTCTGACTGTAAGTACAGATCTGGTGAGCTGTTTTACTTTAAAGGAATAAAATCAGAAGATAGGAGCAGTTGATGCTATTTGCCAAAACTTGACTTCTCAGCATTGGAATTTTCAGGCTTCTTATGGAAACACTTACATAGTGCTCCCCAAGTCCTTCTCAGAGGTCTTGAGGACAGAGCAGGAGAAATTTGCATGTAAGGTGTTCCTATGGGCGATCCTTAGGCACAGGAAAGGTGGAGAGAAAAGGCTTCCCCAGGTCAAGTGCATCTGAGAAAGAAGTGGTAAAAATGGCTGCCCCTCACTGAAGCCAGTGAGGTGAAGTAGTCCACACAATTCTCAAGAGTGGGCCTGAGATTCCAGCTACGACAGTCTGGACCCCAAATCCACCTCTATACCACTGAATGGAGCAGAGGCTGAGACTGGAAGTAAGGGAGTTAACGACACCCCAAACAGCAGCCTGACTGGGCTCGCTGGCTCGTGGACTCCAGGCAGAGCTCACACATTCTCTGGCCTTGATTCTCTTCTGTGGACAGTCAGCTTCTAATGCCTCTTGCCTCTCAGGTTTGCGGGGTGCGGTGGTGAGTGCTACACATCTGCATTCTGTGCTTTTATCATCCTCCCCTGTTTCCTCAATTCGAGGAGAAACGAAGGAGGCACCGGGGAGCCCACAGACCCTTTAGGCAGACAGGGAGGAGAACCCCAAGGGTTAGCAGGAGTGGAGACCAACTCTGAGAACGCAAGCCAAGCTCCTGAGGTTGTCTGTGAGGATCAGGGACCAAGGAGGGCCTGTCTGGGCATGGCTTACGGAGCCTGGGTTGCCAAGGGAGGTCGAGGCAGCCTGCCTGCGTCTTACTTAAACTCTTTCTAAAGGCGAGGGACCCCATTTCCTTCCTGGGATATTTTCAGGACTTGTGTTTTGAAGTACATCAGTAATCTTCAGTGAAAAGCGTTAGAGAAGAGGGGCAAAGAATCGTTTGATTACTTAATTTTTATGTTTACATAGCATTTGTTTGAAAGTAGTAGGAATCTAAATTCCAAATGTGGTTACAAAATCAGCCTCCACTTAAACTGTTAAGTGCATTTTAATGAAGCTTAATTTTAAGGCATGAATTTGCATAGCAAAATTTGCCAGAGCAAACTTTCAAATATGAACTCCAGAGCGCTGGTTCTCTAGTATTCTAAGAATGTAGCAATTCTTTGGGACTGCTTTTCATGCCCGGAAAGGTTAGCTTAGTTGGCATACAAGGCTTAAGCAAGTCGGAGAAGCCCGGAATCACACATTCACAATAACACAAAGCTGTTTGTGTCATTGTTAGAAATTTCTTGGGCTACTTAGGAACTTAAATATAACTTTTAATATAGTGCTTATAAACATGCTTATTCAGTAGCTCACTTGTTTTTAAATCAACAGGGCCTTAACATGAGAATTGGCTGCCACAGGAGTGGGTTACTTCCTTCTGTTGATAGCTTCATGCAGAAATCAAACTGCTAGGGCTGGGGAGGTGGCTCAGTGGAATAAGTGCTTCCCTGGCAAGCACAAGGGTCTGAGTTCAATCCCCAGTTGTGCCAAAAAAAAAAAAAAAAAAAAAAAAAAAAAAAATCAAACTTCTTCAGTGCACATATCACAATCTAACAATTTTATTTTATTTTTTTGAGAAACAAATAGCAATGAGACGGTAGCAAAACTGATCAATAACAGTTTCAATAATCAATACACTGTACATTGCTATCTTCCTAGTGGTCATCCACAGACAGGATATCCTGTCCAAACACCACCAGACTCATCAAATCAAGCAAACTTTTGCATCCACTGTTTTGTTTTGTCCTGTCAGAGATGGGTATTCCATTGGCATCCAAATACTATAGGTGTGTAAATTCAGCAAAGCAACAACACAGTCCTGCAGTCCACAATAGCAGTGGGTTATCTGCAGAAGTTGTTGACTTGAGCCCTTCACAGCTCAGCACACCAATATGACTTTACTTTATATACCTCATTTTTATACTTTTCTACTGGATGGTTAAGACCAAGATAAAGTGAGACCTATATACAATCTAACAATTTTAGAGCGACTTATAAAAAACTGAAGCTGACTTGTTTATTTCCAACCTTTAGTAATTATAAAAGATAACACACAAGGACGAATGTATGAAGCAGAAATGCAACCTGGGATGGATCATTATACCTGTAATTGTAAGAAATGACAGAAATGTGCAGAGAGAGAGAGAGAGAGAGAGAGAGAGAGAGAGAGAGAGAGAGAGAGAATGCCCAGAATCTCCTCACACTGCATCCCACCCTGGTGGCTTCTTAAGCCCTTCTTGTCCCTAGCCAATTGTCTTCCTGATTTTTAGGGAGCCAGTTCCTTGATTGTCTTGTAGTTTTACCACATCTGTGTGTGCATAGCTGTCTCTAAATACTACACCTTAATTGTCCTGTTTTTGCATTCTGTGTGCTAATGAAACAACACCAGCACAGCCTGACCTGCCACCTCACCCGCTGAGCACAGCGTGACACTTGGCTGGGTGGTGCCAATTCTGAACTGGCACGTGGTGTGCAGATAGAGGCCAGGGCTGGGGACACAGCGTGGCTGCTGGCCAGCTTTCCTAGCATGGGCAAGGTCCTGGGTTTGGTCTCCAGTCACAGACAGACATACAGACAGACAGACAGACAGACAGACACACACACAGACACACACACACACACACACACACACACACACACACACACGATGTGCATGGACTTCTGAGGCCAGCTCAGGCCTTTGGCCTCACAACTCTGCTCATTCCTCCTCTACCAGCAATACTCAGAGGCTTTATTTTCAATCATAGAAAGTTCTTCATCTTCTCAGGCTGGCCTTAAACTTACTATGTAGCGCAGGTTAGTATCCAACTTGTGGCCATCCTCCTGTCTTGGCCTCCAGAACACTGGGATTATGGGCGAACCCACTGCATTTCTTATTCCTGTAGTCTCATCTCCCAGAGCCTAGATATGCCAGGTTAGGTTCCTCGGTGTGGCAGTACATTTTTTCTGCTTACCACTCTATCTTTGGTCTTAAAATATTAAATTATTAGTTTCTCTTTAAAACTGTAGAATGTATATTGGGGATAAAGCTTTGTTGCTCAACTTTATAATAGTCATTTATATCATCCGTGTGGCTATAGTTCATTGCTGTATAATTGCAGCACAATTTACTTATTCATTTTATTTTTTATTTATTTATTTATTTTATTTTATTCTTTTTTGTGGAACGGGGGATTGAACTCAGATCCTTGTGCTTGTGAGGGAAGCACTCATTCCACTGAGCCATCTCCCCAGCCCTTCATTTTATTATTGATGAATACTGGGTTGTTTTTCTTGCCTGTAAAGAGTATTACTATTCAAATAAAGACTATTTTAAGGTGGCAGGCATGGTAGAGCTTGCCTGGAATCCCAGTGCTCAAGAAGCTGAGGCAGGAAGATTGAGTTCAAGGCCAGCTGGAACTACAAAGCGAGGTCAAGGCCAAACAATCATGGGCTTACTCTAAACATGCAACACAGCTGAGAGAACGCTACAGCTACAGTGAAGTCCCCTGGGTCCCGACAAGCTTTGGGATGATTTCTCCTGTTGTCTCATAGGTGATGGTGGCTGGAGCCAGGGCTCACCGCATTCGAGGTAGACATCATATTACCTATACCGTAAGTCTCTCCCCTGTTTGCTTCTCTCTCTTTCCCTCCCTATCTTCTTTCTTTCTTCCCTTTTTTCCTTCCTTCCTTCATTTTATTTTATTTTTGTATTTTAGGGAAGGGTCTACAGGATGTTTAGGGTCTCACTACCAGATTGGACTCATAGTGATCTGCCTGTTTACAGCCTCCCAAGAGCTGAGATTATAGGCACGGGCCACCACGCCCAGTCTCAATTGCTGTCTCAGCAAGTTCCAGGGGCAGGGCCGGCAATGCAGGCCCACGGAATCAAACTCCTGGCCCCTGTGTCCGCTGAGCTATTTGGCCGGATCCTTCCTTCATTTTACTAAGAACAGGAGGTCCGAAGCCTGCACTCCCTGCTCTAATTTCTCTCAAAGCAGTAGCACAGCCAAAGCAAGTCCCGCCTTCTTGTGCAGGAAGGGACCCGCTTCTCTTCAGCGGATTTCCTGTCGCCTAGGTGAACCGAGGGATTTCTGTAGTGAGGCACTGACGAGCTATGAAGGCACAGCCTGTGTTTTGGCATTGATTCATTGCATAAGCTGGGTGATTTGTCCATTAGGGCTGTTCTCCTACTATTTTATTCCTATGAGATGAATTTTATTTCTGTGCTGATAAAGGCAATTTTATTTTATTTTTGTTTTTTGGTGGAACCGGGGATCGAACTCAGGCCCTTGCACTTGCCAGGCGAGCAATTATTCCACTGAACTATCTCCCTGGCCCAACACTTTCAAATTACTTTGCGTTTTATGTTTGTAAAATGGCTGAAAAATTATAGCTGTCTGTTCTCAGTAAAGACCAGCAGGGTCTGTCTGTCTTTATTTATTTATTTATTTATTTATTTATTTATTTATTTATTTATTTATTTATTTTTGTACAAGGTCTCACTGTGCATCTCTGACTTATAGTGATCCTCCTGTCTCAGCCTCCGAAATGCTGGGATAACAGGTGGTTTCAGAACCTGCATGGTGCACCTGGCATAGCATGCAGTACCAGTGGTTGAACCTGGTGCCTGGCGCTTGCCAGGCAGGCAGTTAGGTCACTGAGCTATCTCCCTGACCTGACCAGCAAGTTTGTAACCTCCCCCCACCCCCCACGACTGGGGATTGAACTCAGGCCCTTGCGCTCGCCAGGCAAGTGTTTATTCTACTTATCCATCTCCCCGGCCCCCATCATACTGTTATTATGATTGATGTACAGACAATGCTAGTGAGTCAGTGAGCGGGTCTGACTCTCACTGCTTCCCCGGGAGCTGGTGGTCTTGGACCAGATTTACCCCCTGACACTCTGGTTTGTTGTTGTTTTAAACAGTGAGATATAGGAGGCTGGTGAGAGGATTTTAAGGCCCATCTTGATCCCTCTGTGTCCTAGGGAGCTCACAGTTGCCTAAGAATGTCACAGACCACAGTAAGCTGAGGAAAGAGACCTGTTTTAGGGCTTCCAGGGAGAGCTAAGCCACTATAGCATACTGGGGACTGAAGAGAGCCAGTGAGAGCACTTGCTGGGATCTGAAGGTTTCGCGGTAGGAACAGCTTTTAAATTTTCCCTCCTAAAGTCATTACAACCTTGCAAACTCCTTTTCCTAACAGAGGTTGGCAAATGATAGCTCAGGAACTAACAGAGTCTTCATTTTCAAATGGCTGGAATGGTTTTCTGCTTCTCTTTCGATTTGAAAAACAACAAATCGAAAGAGAATAATATTTTGGGACATGTGGAAATTATGGAAACTTCCATTTTCAGTGTCTGATTGTTTTATTGGAACACAGCACCTGCATTCCCTTCCGTGGTGGCTGTGGCCTCCTTTGTGTTGCTGTGCCAGGGCTAGTAGATATGACGGACACAACAGGCTCACAAATATTTATGATGTGGCCCTTTACAGAAGAAAGCCCAGGCCCTGAGGCAAACCCATAATTTGTAGTTTATGGCAGCTCTTTCAAGAGCTGACCACAGTCAACAAACACTTCTAAGTCACCTGACTTACATTTGCTGCAACTCTTAGGGTTCTCTTAGGTTTCTAATGACTTTTGCCTCAAACCTTTGCTTTTTGTAAAGCCTCTGTCTCTCCTACTTCTCCGGTGCTTCCCAACTTCAGGCGTCCTACTTGGGGCTGCAGCTGAACCCTTCCATGACCTGGCTGCCAGGTGCAGCTGAAGCTTCCATCCGGGTCTCTTTCACAGACCAGATGGCCTCAAACACAGAACTTGCTTTACGTTTTCACCGACTCTTCCTGAGACTTTCTACCTATAGCAGTTGTTAAGAGCAGAAGAAGAGGTGGTGTGTGTGTGTGTGTGTGTGTGTGTGTGTTACTTGAGCACCTTCAGATTTGCAGTATTGTCCCTTAATGGTTTTTATTTCTACTTCCTAAGGACATAGGCTGAAATGTGAACAAGTTAGAGAACCAGCTCAAATAAAGCAGTTTATCATCCCCTTTATATGAAAAGCTCTGAAATTTTTAAAGCCATTAAGCTATCTACATTCTGAAATTATACCTAGGACTTATCACTGTAGAGGTGATAGTAACAGCCTGGAAAAAGGTCCATACCTTTGAAAGATTTTTATTTATTTTTTGTCTTTCTGAGACAGGGTCTCACTATGCAGTTCATGCTGGCCTTAAGCTTGCTTTGTAGCTCAGGCTGGTCTCGAACTCACAACAATCCTGCCTCAGCCTCCCTAGTGCTGGGATTACAGGCATGCACCACTACGCCTGGCTCTGAAAGATTTTTATTACTTATACCTGCCAAGAGAAGGAGACACATCACACCACACACCACACCACAGCACACCACACCACACCACATTGAGCCCCAAGAAAAACATCAAGATGACCAGGTGAGGCCAGTAGCTCTGGGAAAAGCATCAGGCCAGAGCCTTCTCTGAGTTTGGGTGAGGACAGGCAAGACAAGGTAATCAGTTTAAATCAGCTACTTTTTTTTTCTTGGCGGAATGGGGGATTGAACTCAGACCCTTGTGCTTGCCAGGGAAGTGCTTATTCTACTGAGCCATCTCCCCGCCCCTAGATCAGCTACTTTAAATGGTTCCTCAGGACTTCCCTGGCCATCTAGTATTTGGTCCTGGGTTGATTTAAGACAGGAGAAATGCTGACTGGAGGTGGAAGAATTTGAAAAAGAGGTGGTTGAGGATGTAGGTTTAGTTAGGGCAGCAAACGAAGGCTGTCCTTGTGAGCAAGCTGTGATTATATTTTGGAATTAGCATGTCTGGGCAGGGCAGTCTCTCCCAGGGTCTGTAAGGCCCTCCAGTGCCAGAGTATCAAGAATACAGAAAATAAGAAAGTATAGATAATGTAGCCATGTGTGATGGTGCACACCTGTAATCTCAGCACTCAGGAGGCTGAGGCAGGAGGATTGCTTCCAGTGTAGGGCCAGCCTGCCTGGATTATCAAGTGAGTTCAAAGCCAGCCTGAACTGCATAGTGAAACCCCCTCTCAACACCCCAACCCCCTCCAGAGAAAAGAAGACACAATTTATAGACAATGGAATTTTCTCTAGAATGTCAAATAGACAAACATAGAACCCATCTTCCAATGACCTGGAAGGTTTCCCCATACTGTCCCCTTCTCAGATTTCTGTGTCCTCAGCACTTTGTACATGATACGTGCATTTTTAAATTTCTCTTGTTTATCATCTTTCTCCCCCTTGGAATGTAAGCTCCACATGGAGATTTTTGTGTCAGTGGCTGAGACACAGGGGATTTCAATAAATACCTCTTTAATGAGGCAATGAGAAAACATTGAGCCTCTTTTTGTGGACCACATATTTATTTGTGTAATCTTTTCCAAAACTGGGATGCTACTATACATACAGTTCCCAATTTGCCTTTCATTTCTGGGTGGGATTCTTAGACATCTTTCCATACTAGGACTCATGGGTGCAGTTCATCCTTCTAAGTATTCCAGAGTAGCTAAGCCATAATGTAGTTAGCCATTTAGTGACAGTCGCTAGGATGTTGAGAATTTTATAATTTCCTACAAGGAAGAGAATGCAGTCCTGATTCAAGGTGCAGAACTTGCCTCAGACCTGACCAGTTGTCATTTTCTGACTTTCATCTGCTATACTTCATACTTTTCTGTAATGTGGCCACTTAATGGGAACAAGCTTGTGTAGAGAAGGTACAGATGCGATGGGTCCATCACACTCACTTGCAATAATTGGGCGCTGCCAGTTACTAGGGCGGTCCCCTGCCATCAGACTAGGGTGTATGGGGAGGATCCCCTTGTCTCCTTTGACCTGAGCCACCCTGGTTACCTCCACCTGGTCTTCTCTGCCTCTTGCTGACTAGTCCATTCATCTACCATGTGCCTTCCAAATCAATACCTGACACAGCATGTGCTGGCCAGTCTCCCTTCCTGCCAACCACGTCTTCCTGCTATTTTCACTCTCCTCCTTTAGAGGGAGGTCACATGGTCTGACAGCCCCACCCTTTGACCTTGTCTCTCTAAAATTCCAGCCTCATCTCTCAATAGTGCTCGATGATAAGGGTTTCATCTTGCCTTTCATTTCCTCCCTGGCCCTCGACCAGTCCATCTGTTCCTCCCCAGCCTCTCGGTCCTTTAATCTGCTGCCCTGCCTCTGATCTGCGCTCCTTACACCTGCGGGCCCAGCCCATGTAATAGGCCCTTCCTCCCTCGGCTTCAGAAGCCGCATCTGCTGAGCCCCTGAATGATTCCAGCCTTTCCTTTCTAGCCTTCCCTGAGCAACTGCTCGGGCTGCCTGAGTCAGGGTCTCTTGGGGACTAGGTGCTCCCATTTCATGTGTCATCTCTTTCAGTTCTGTTCAGTGCTCCCAGTTTGGCTTAATTAGGGTGCTGTAGGATCCTACTTGGCTTTCCATAGCCTAAGAGGGGCCAGCACCACTAGGCAGGCATGGCAGGCAAGCTGCCAGGCTTGGTGGTGTCTCCTGGCTTCCCCAGGAGGTTGGCAGTGGGGGGGGGTTTGGTGATTGGGGTGTCACTATTTTCAGAAGGGAGGGGCAGGTAGGTTTTTAGGAGATGCTTATTTCTTCTATTAGTGAGATTTAGTTCCTCCAGATGGTGGCTATCTTGATACTATCTATGGGAACTTCTCTCTAGAAAAATGCCCATAGACACAAAAAATCATTTTGGAAACATTCCAGGTTGAGACCTAAAGAATTAGGTAAGGTTTTTCCCTTCCACACCACGTGTACATTTAGGGCTGTCCTGATCTTGTGTCTGAGTTATTTGTTCTGTGGTAGAGGTTGGTGGGAATTTGCTTTTGAGCCTCAGTGGGGATTCTTCAGTATGAGTTATTTGCATCATTCCCCTACAGCTCAGTTCAGGTTTGGTGGACAGAGCAGGAACAAAGGGAGCAATAGACAAGTGGACCGGCCTAGGCCTTAGGCGTTCAGCTAAGGTCCTCATAGCTAGACAGCAGAATTACTTCACCCAGGAATTTTAAACTGGAGACTCAAAGCCCAGAGAAACCAGTGTGTACATTTTGTTCTGTTTTGTCTGCCCCGCATTTCCAAGAGCAAAGTGATCTTGGCCTCAGTAAAAGGTCTTATCTTGATCACAATAAGGCCCAGCACAGCTATTGTCTTATACAGATCCTTTTAAAGCATTTATGTCAATTGCTTGCCCTGAGGCAACCAAATCTAGGATTTCACCTTCTCCTTTGTAAGGCAGGCAAACCACCTTCCTCAGAGAACTAAATGAGCTTATGAATGTCAACATTAAATGGAAGAGGGGTGGAGGCCAGGAGGTGGGGGGGGAGGAGAGGTAGAGAATAAGATGTGTTTCTATGGGTACCGATTCCCCATGAGAAATATAATCATGCACTGCACACATGTACTGATAACAAAAAAAAAAAAAAAATTTTTTTTTTTAAAAAGAACTAAGTTAGCTCGGTTCCAGTAAGCTCTTTACAAGCTGCACCTCTGGTTATTAACACTGATGTACTACAGTAAATGTCTGTCCTAGGAAGTACACAGAGAAGGATTTCAAGGCATGGGATGGAGAGAGGAGAGATCTGTGTGACACTGGTTAGAGAATAAAAGCAGGCCTGTTTGCAGGGAAAGCCACACAAAACGGGAAACAGAGGTGGGTCCAGAAAGTGGTAGGGCAGCATCTGGAGTTGCTGGCTTCCAGCTTGGGGAAGGGGTTGGCAGGGCTTCTGCCGGATGGGCATGCTTGCTTTGCTCCACTGCCTAGCAGGAAGTAACAACCTCCACTAGCCAAAGGACTCTCATGCCCTCAGGCCCCACGCTTCCCAGACTGTCTTGCTCCACGGCCTGCCCACTCCCTGTGTTGCCAGGGCGGTCCAGACACACGTGCTTTTGATGAGTGGCAACCTCTGAAGCCCCGGAAGGTGGGTTCAGGGTGCCGCGGCCCAGCCTGAGTGAGTGTCTGGAGCTCATTTTAATCAGCATCGGGGAGGCTTTGATGCGGGGGCTCTTTAGGGATCCAGGAGCTGACCATTTCCGCCTGACTTGTGCTGGCCTCTCACTGACTGGGGTTCTGTGGTCTGGGGAGGGGAAGGGCATGTCGGGAGAGCCCCTGATGGGGGCGGGTGGGCAGGTTGCCTCCCGCCTTTGGGTGAAAGGGCTGGGGCTCAGAGGAACTATCAAGGCTGTCATCAAGCTGCCACCAGGTGTGGATCTGGGGGTGAGGTTGAGGCTGGCTTGTAGATAGGGGGTTCTGGTTGGCATAGAGTTTGGGAATGTAGGTCCTGAGTTCAGGTCTCAGGTCTGTTTTTTTGTACGGTACCAGGGATTGAATTTAGGACCTTGTACCCAGCCCCCTCAGTTCTGATGTTTACAAGTTATATGGCCTTAGTCAAGTCATCTCATCACCTAGAGTCTCACTTTTCTCATCTGTAAAATGCAGATAGCAATACTCACCTCAGGATAGCTGTGAAGAGTAAATAAATGTATTATAAATACTTACAATTAATGTAAATAACTGCTGGTTACAACAATCAATTATTAGTATAAGGCCAGGGTCCAGGTGGCTGAACTGGGCATCAGAGATAGGTAGGTGGGCTGCAGGGGAGCTCAGCAGGAAATGAGACAGATTGGGGAACAGGTGTTGAGATGGCTGGTGTTAGAATTGGTGCTGGAAGATAGCATGGTCTCAACCAGTTATGGTGAACCTATGGCATGCCTGCCACAGTGGGGCTGTGTCATTGCCAGTTCTAAAAGGTTTAACATCCCAGGTGTAGACTTTCATCAAGGAGTATGAGAAATAGGAGGAAACTGGGGACAAACAAAGTTAACTTCTTTTCTACCCCCAATCCCTGTGCACGATATGGACCCACATTTGTAGGGTGCCTGCCCCTTTTCCCACCAGACCAGGTTCCCCACAGCCACAAGGATGGCTAAGAAGGGCTAGGAAGCTTCTGAGCTACCTGAACATGGGTTGGGAGTGGTGGTAGCTATAGAGCCAGTGCCCAAGACTGCCTGGCAGAAGAGTAACTGTTCTTCCTTGATCTCCTCCCCTGAGTGAACACTTTGCTGTCATAGTTGAAGAAATCCAAGACGCAGATCTTCCCTTGCTGCTCTGATAGAACAAAAGCCCGGATGGTGGGCTTTCTAGAAAGACCTCGTTGCCTAGGCATTGATTAGGTCCTTTCACTAGGGTCATGGCTTGGCTGGTTGGGCCCTGTAGGCCTTGTGTCTGTGACCATGGTCATTAGCCACACACAACTGGTTGAAGCGCTTGGTTCTGAAGAGGAGGCAGAGAAGGTCCCAGACCTAGAAGGACTCCTGAAGATGCTTTGAATTGAGCAGAATCTATTCCAGCACAGATGGAGGAGAGACATAAAAAAGACCCAGCATTTACCAGATTCACTGTCAGGCTCAGGAGCAGAAGTTTTCATTTTTATATTATTTCCGTACCCTGTTCACCTCTCATGCTGATTAGGACACACAGTTGTTATCCACTTATGCATACGGCACTGCCAGGACTTGCCGGGTGCTTTTGATGTTCTCAGAGCTGCAGGCCTGCCCTGGCCAGGTTACTGCGGACGTGTGGGAGCACCCCCGGGCATTGGAGTGCCTCCTCCACACTTCCTTCCAGAGTGCTGGTGACCCCCAACTACTGCGTGTGTGTGCGTTTGTGCGCGCATGTGTTTAACAGGCAAAAAATGTGCTTACATTGTGGTTCAAAGATGGAATAGAGACTTCTTCGAGAGCTAACCGCCTTGGCGTTATTAAGACTCTCATTATTATATTAAGTCCATTTTAAGTGGTCTGTAATAAGAGTAAAGTGAAAGGAAATGAGCACATGAGAGCCTGCTGGGCTCCAGTTGTGAAAATCAGGAGGAGGAAACCCCAGAGGCCTCCTCCTCAGAACCATGAATGGATGGTAGAACACCCACCATCCTATTATCATTTGATGTCTTTCCCAGCTTGTAGCTAGGACAATTAAAGATGAAACAGAAAAAAGATTTAAGTACTTGGAGGAAGAAGACAAAATTTTATTATTTGCAGATGGTAAGATTTTTATACCTAACCGACTAAGGGAATCAAGCAAAATAAGACCCCAGCTATTAGATAAAATGAGAGCAGAGTGTTGGCTGTTAGTAGGATAGAAATACTCAAATCAAAAGCCCCCCCTTGGGGTGGGGGAGATGGCTCAGTAGAGCACTTCGCTGGCAAGTGCAAGGGCCTGAGTTCAATCCCTGGTTCCGTCCAAGAAAAACCAAAAGCAGGAAATAAAAGCTCCCCTATATGTCAGATTGATGGGCTTTACAAATATGAGAGAGATAATATGCTTTAAATTAAATTCATAAAATACCTGGGAGTAACCCTAATAAGTGTGCTATGGGATCTATGTTATGACAAATTCCAAAAGTTATATTGTCATGCTTTTTACTCTACACAAAGAATAAGAAGTTCCTAGCTTCCTTTGTTAATTACTTAGTACATCTGTACTATGAGCTATAGGCTGAGGATTCAGTAGTGAAAAGCACAAGTACAGGCTGGGATTTAGTGGTGAAATGAATGGAAGAGATGGATGGCAAAGAATTAGCAAACCACTTACATATGTATAGTTCATGATAAAAATCTGAGAGAAATAGGCTTTCCTTTTGACTTCTGTGATAGATCTCTTGGACCAGTCTCTATCTAGTTTTCTAAAGTTCCCAAGCCTTTTTAAAAATTACAAATACATTGATTTAGTAAATATGTGGAATAAATCAGAATGATGAATCCGATTTATTCATAAAATATGAAAATAAGGCATTGCAAACCTCTTCTGTATGAGGTTGAACTCCCTGTGTACTGTGATTTTTCCATAAATGGGTATCTTTTTTTTGTTTTTATTTTGTTTAAATGTGTTCTTGCATGTGCCATGTAAAAGATAGGTAACCTTGGGTTGGCCTATGTCTCTGGAAGTAGCTAGCTGTGAGGAAATTTACTAGCTGGTCACAAGAATACAGTTTGTTGTTCTTTGAGATACCATCACAGTTTTGTAGACCCTTGCTTCGCTTTTGTAGATCTTAAATGCATTTTTTTGCACCTTTATTATTGTAAAAATGAGTAGGATGGAAAGGAAATACCACTATGGCTATGAGTTGTTGAATTTAATGTGGAACATATCTAGCTCCAGAATTTTTTTTTTTTTTGCGGAACCAGGGATTGAACTCGGGCCCTTACGCTTGCCAGGCAAGTGCTTATTCTACTGAGCCATCTCTCTGGCCTTCCAGAATGTTCTTTTCCAGCTTTTTCTTTTTTTCGTTATCTCTCCAAGGATCAAGCAGCACCTTGTGAAGCTGGGCGTGGTGGCGCATGCCTGTAATCCCAGCACTCGGGAGGCTGAGGCAGGAGGATTGTTGTGAGTTTGAGACCAGCCTGAGCTACAAAGTGGGCTTAAGGCTAGCCTGAAGTGCTAGTGAGACCCTGTCTCAAAAAGACAAAAAAAAAAAAAAAAAAAAAAAAAAAAAAAAAAAAAAAAAAAAAAAAAAAAAAAAAAAAAAAAAGCAGCACCTTGTGGATGAGTTACACCTTTACCCCTTCTAGCAGGTTGTATTCATCTCTATTATAACCTCTTATACTTCTAATCTTCTTCCAACATAGTCACAGCCTAGATAAAGTTTGCTGATTTCTTCTATAAGTCCACCCATATGTTCCATTGTCTCCTTTCCTTTTGCTCTAAGGGAGCTTTCCAAGCAGTCCTGTAGCCAGTAGACAATGTTCAGCTTGAGGGAATACAGGAGGCAGAGGGGCACATGCCGCATGGGGTGTCTTCCTTTGACGCTCTCTTTGCACGGTGTGCTGTGGGCATCTGAAATTAATTTGGCTTCTGAGGCCTTGAAAATTGCTGGCGGATGCCTTTGTTTCCAGAGGAAGGTAAGCGCCGGCCAGGTGCGATGGATGGTAGTTGGGATTTTACACAACGTCTGTTTTGCTGCAAGAGGAACAGCTGAGGGTGCCTATTTCAGTGTCCAAGCATCTAAGAGCTGGCAGACTGGCCTCAAGGACCGCGATCCTTCATTGTGGCTTTTGGGCTACAGG
Source organism: Ctenomys sociabilis (assembly GCA_004027165.1). NCBI lineage: Eukaryota > Metazoa > Chordata > Mammalia > Rodentia > Ctenomyidae > Ctenomys > Ctenomys sociabilis. Next base: position 22,683 of record PVKA01028273.1, read on the forward strand.
GATAGACATGTCAAAGGCAGCAGGGACCTGAACAATAAACTGTTAAGAGTTGAAAGGAAACTTTAAAAGCCTTCATTCCAGTCACTCCTTCTAACCGAAGCCCTTGGAGAGGAAACTAACTTCCCCAAAGAAATTCCCAGTTTCCAGCCCAACAGTGTGATCACCGCACGTTGGCACCAGTTACACACTTGGAAGCCTCTGCAGGAATCCCTGGTGATCCAAGCCAGAACTCTGGGCGTGGCCCCTCCTGCCTGGCGTCAGCGAGATGGTCGCAGCATCATCTTTCCCTCTGGAAGCTGGGAGAATGTTTCATCTTTCAGTTACAAAGAGACAGTGACAGATTCCCCAAGCTGAGCATAGCCACAAGATAATGACAAACACCTGAGGCACCGAAACAGCAAATAAACGCTCCCAGCGACCCACCTGTGAAGTGGAACCGGCAGTGCAGACAGGGCTTATCTTGGTACAGGTGCGTGCTCAGCTCCAATTGCTTCAGGAGGGTTAGGGTAGAGCCATTGGAAAGAACGATAATCTGAAAAGACAGGGGAAATGTTTTGCGCGAGAGAGCAAGAACAAAAAAGGTGAGGCCACATTCAAGTCTCCACCTACTGTGGAGACTAAAAAGTCGAAAAAGTTCAAGCCTGCAGAGAGTTGAAAGGATACTCTAGTTACCATGTACACCCAGGTCAGCTTTCCAGCACTAGTCCGTATGCCTGAGACAGTCAAGTTAGAAAGGAAGAAATTATCTTAGTTCGGTTTTTGAGGTTGCCGCTCTGAATGACTTCCTTGCGGTGGAGGCTGTGTGACGTGGCTATAGTGGGAGCATGTGGCAAAGCCAGGCCTCTCTTTGGAGGCCCACGGCCTACTGTTGCTCCTATCTAGATTTCCCCAAGGCTCACCACACATAGGCAGGAGTGCACGAGGGTGATTGGATGATGGGGGCTCCTAGCTGGCCTGTGGTTGGATGCTGAGATTGGCCGGAAGAGGCGTGGCACTTCCGGCAGAGGCACTTCCGGCAGGGTCTGGAAGGCTTTATAGCCCTTCCTGACTCCTCTTTTCTATTGCTCTGCTTCCTGCTCCGCATGCCTGGAGTTGGTCCCTTCTGCCAGACCCCTCCATGGCGTTGTCCTGCCTTACAGCCAGCTGACTATGAATTGTAACCACCACAAACTATTAGCCAAAACAAACCTTTCCTCATTTAATTTGCAGTGTTAGGTATTGTGCCTATGTGGTGAGGAGAGTAACAAGGACTCCTCCAGTGTCCTAAAGACCAGCTAGACCTACCTGCCAAAGGCTCCACCGCCGCCCTGTACAACCACCCCTGGAAGCATATCTCCTACAGCATTTGGGGCAAGTATGGGGGAAATGTTTAAGTTCTGAGCTCCAGCAACATCTTTCCCCTAGATTTTCCAATTATTAATGATTGAAAATTGAGGATGTTATGACATTTCAGCATGTGTCTCTTGAGAATAATGATATCCTCCTAAGTAATCTCAATAGCGTTATCATACCTGAGAACATTAGCACTAAATCTGTTGCATAATATGTATTTAATTTTCTCATTTTCTTTTAAATGTCTTCTTTTTTTTTAAAATTACTGTTCTGGGAATTGAACCAGGGCCTTGTACATACTAGCAAGTGCTGTACCACTGAGCTATATCCACATCCCTTCAAAAACATTTTATTTTATTTTTAAAAATTAAGTTTATTGCATTTTTTAGATGTGCATGCTTATATTCATGCACAGAAAATTTGTACCCGTATGTGATATATATACACACATATATACATAAAATATACATATCCAAGCGCTAGGATTACAGGTGTACACCACCACACCCAGTCTCAATTGCCATCCTGTGGACTCTGGGGGTAGGGCCAGCACGGCACGTGGAGGATCGAACCCGGCTGTTGGGCTCTGCCTGTGCAGGCTCTTTTGCTGAGCAATCTGGCCGGCCTTGTTTTTGTCATTGAAACAGGTTTTGTTAAGTTTTGCCTAGTACTCCTGCATCCACTTCTGGAGTTGTTGGGGTTCCAGGTGTACACCACAGTGCCTGGCCCACAAGTATCTTTTTAAACTTTTTTCCAATCTGGGATTCAATCAAATTTGTGTATTATATTTGGAATATCTGTATCTGTATAGATGTATTTCTACTGGGATCAAACTTGGGACCTTGCACTTGCCAAGCAAGTGCTTATGCCACGGAGCTGTATTATTGGTTATTATATCTTGAGTTTATATCATGGTTATTATATCTTGAGTTTCATTTAATATAGAAAAGTTGTTCCACTGGCTTTTATGACATTGCTCCCCCTTTTGTGTTTTTTTGACTGGAGATTGCACCAGGTGTTTTGTACTGAGCTACATCCCAAGTCCTTTTTATTTTATTATTTTTGTTTAAAGACTGGATTTTTTTAAAAAGCCGGGTATGGCGGTCCATGGCTGTAATCTCAGCACTTGGGAGGCTGAGGCAGGAGGACTAGTGTGAGTTCACAGCCAGCCTAAATTACAAAACAAAAGACTCTGTCTCTGAAAAGGAAAAGAAAAGAGGACTGGCTTTTTTGAGCAGATTATACCAGTTGTTTTATAAAATGGACCATGATTTGCATAAGTGTGATGGTTTCTTATAATTATATAAAGCAAACTGTTTTGGGGGGCAGAAATCCTACACAGGAAGTTGGGAGTACAGTTGTTGTGTGTGTTATACCAGGGGGCATAAAATGAGTTTCTGAAAGTGACCACTTAGTTGAAGAGGGTGCTGTGTCCTGTCTCCTTCAGTTATTATGATCAAATTCGTTGTATGGTGAGGTTTTGGGCCCCTGTGAATGTGCAGTTCTCCTTGTGGCTTTGGCGTCTAATGTTTGAGTTGATAATCACACCACAGATTGCACAGTGATCATTTTCTAATCCTGTCTTCTACATCCTCCTGCCTCAGCCTTCCAAGTGCCAGGATTAGACCGTGCCTGGTCATCCTCTACATTTTTAGTTGACATTTTTCTAAAAAGAATCTATATTTCTCTTTATCTCTTAGAGTATCACCTGGGACACAGATTCTTTTTCGAACAGTTCTTTATGTTATACTCCATTATCATTACTCTGTTATCCTACTTGCTGTCCCCTTGTTCTGAATTTGGGTGCCAGGGCCAGTTGGCTCCTATAAACTTTTTATATGTCTCACTTGGCCTTTGAGCATATGTTCGCTTTCTTGTTTAACAAAATGTCTCACACTTGAGATTTTTTCTCTCCCAGACATGGGGCAGAATTTCATTGATTGACTGTTTTTTTTTTTTTGGTGGAACCAGGAATTGAACTCAGGCCCTTGCACTTGCCAGGGAAGCACTTACTCTACTGAGCTATGTCCCCAGCTCTTTACAATATTTACAAAATTAACAATAAAAATGAGGGAGAGAGGAGGAAAGGGGGAGAGGGAGAGAGGGGAAGGGAGAGATGGAGAGAAAGAGAGAGAGAGAGAGGAGAGAGAGAGAGATATTAAACTTGAGTCTCTTGAGGTTAGTTTCCTAGAGCTGCCACAAACTGGGTGGCTTTAAAGTAACAGAAAAGGATTGCCTCCAAGTTCCATGGTCAAATAATTTTGTGCATCTCTTCATAGTGTGTTTCACTCTTGGAGATTCATGACACACAGTAAGTGAAAGGTTTTGAAAAATCCTGCAAAGAAATCAGTTCCATCTCTTTAGGCCAATGTTTCCTGTATTTGCTGCATCACGTTGAGTAGTGACCACTGGGAAGATGCCTCCGCCCCTAATCCCTAGGACCTGTGCTCAGGGCCTATATGGAAAAAGAGCCTGCTGATGTGAGCAAGTGGAGGACCTTAAGATGGGGCATCGTGTGTATTATCTGAGTGGAGACTGGATCCAGCAGCAAGTGGACATGTAATAGAATGGCAGGGGGATGGGAGAGGAGCAAGGACAGGACAAACCTAGAAGAGAGGCAGAGGCCGTGACTTCAGGGATGGGCCAGAAGCCCAAAGATGCCAAGCAACACTGATGCCACTGAGAAGCTGGAAGGCCAGCTGCAGAGGGCGATCTGGACTGCTGACACCTCAATTTCATACTGTGCTGGCCTAGAACTTTTAGGAATCCTCTTGCCTCAGCCCCCTCAGTGCTGGAATTACAGGTATGTGCAACTATGCTTGGTTTTTTTCCCCCCATTGTCTCTCTTCCTCTTTCCCTGTGTCCCACTCTCTCCCTCTCCCCCCTCTCCCACTCTCTCTTTCTCTCCCTCATTCCTCCCTCTCTGCCTCTCCCCCCTCTCTGCCCCCTCCCTTTCCCCCTCTTGCCCTCTCTCTCCCTTTCCTTCTCCCCCTCTCTCTCCCTCTGTCTCCCCCTCTCCCTATCTGTGTGGTGGGGATTGAGTCCAGGGTCTTGCACATACTAGGTAGGTACTGTACCACCTAATTACCTCCAAGATCATGTGGTAAGATTCTTGTTCTGCCTTATCCCTGAGAAAAGATGGAGGTTCCTCACATTCAAGGGCTTTCATGATCTCAAATGGCAATTAAAATTTTTTTTCCAATTATGTGCTTTTAAACAAGTATGGTATTATATAACTATTTGGGGGTAGGGCCTAAACCCTTTTGTAGGAGGCTAATTCTAGTTGGTGATAAAGCTTATTTGGCAGTACATGAGTCAGCTTTCCATGGAGGTAACAAAGTACCTGAGAAAGGCAGTTTAAGGTATGAGAAGATTAAATACAGAAGCAATGAGAGGATTAGAACATGACTATTTTAAAACCTGTGATACAGTTTTCAAGGCTAAGACAGGAGGATCACTGTGAATCTGAGCTGTGCAGCAAGACTCTATATGAATAAACAAATAATTGAAATATATATTATATATTATATAATATATAGTATGGTATAATAATATATTATACCATACTATATATATATAGTATGGTATAATAATATATAGTATGGTATAACATATTATTATACCATACTATATATATGTATCACTGCCACAGAAGCATGTGACAGAGAAGGTGGCTCACTATACTATGGGATGGCCAGGAGGGAGAGGGAGGAGGCAATTATTTCTCCCATTCCCCTCCAGCGCACTCACCCCGGGACCTCGCCTCCTCCCATAGGGTCTCATCCCCTGCAATGCCTACCACCGGCCACCAGTGCTGTCCTGAACCTTGGGAGCACAGTTAAAAGACGCGTCTTCCCAGATGACACTGATGACTGAAAAGGGGAAGGATACATTTGGCACAGATTCGTAATTATTCCTGGGCTTACAAGACAGACAAAGCTCATCATCTGATCTAATGTTCTTCAAATCTGTCCTATTTTGAAGAAGGTAGAAAGCTAAAATTGTTGTTTTCTAGGTTTTCCTGCAGTGAGAATATGGGGCATTCGGAAAGTAAGATACCGGCAGTCTGAGGCACTTGCCTAAGCCTCGTTTGCCAAGGGGCCCTGCTCTTGTTTGCAGATGTCGTGGGGATGCCGTGCTGTTAGGAGTCTGTGCGAAGCTGCATTTTCCTGCCTCTAGAGTGGCTGGAGCATTTTATGTGGGCAGCTGTGTGGTGCAGCAGACGTGGCTTGTGCCTTCCTGACCTCTGGATAATCCTCTGCTGTGGCTCTGGAGTGATTATTCCCAGAAGCCTAAGCTAGAGTGCAACTCTGACCGAACCTCCCCCAGGTCAGTGATATGGGGAGCTCTGGGCTACCTGTCACAGGTCTCTCCCCTAAGCCGGCCGGAAGCCAGGCCTTGTTCCTGAAGCTAGATCAGGCCCTTCCTGCTGGAGGTCGGTCTGAACTCCTGATGCAAGTACTGGGTGTTGGTGGACATCGGCAGTGGTTAAAGAGCTAGTAAATGCATCAGAGAGATCACAAATCTGAAATTCCAGGATAATTTTTATTTTTATTTTTGTATTTTAGGGAAGGGTCCACAGAGTGTTTAGGGTCTCACTACTAGATCAGACTCATAGTGATCTGCCTGTTTACAGCCTCCCAAGAACTGGGATTACAGGCGAGTGCCACCATGCCTCAACTGCCATCTCAGTGCGCCCTGGGGACAGAGCTGGCACAGCAGGTCGGGGATCAAGCCCTTGACCCGTTCGCAGATTCTTTAATTCACTGAACTGTTTGGCTGACCCTCTAGGATAATTTTTAAAACCCTGAATTTATATAATTATGAGTCAGGTAAATATTCAGTTACAGCCTCACAAATGGATTAGAAAAATACTGTATACAAATAAAAGTGATAGCATTAAACCCCTTTAGAAGTGCTGCTTGGGGTGACTGAGAAGCAAATGGCAGGAGTTTGAGTAAAACCACTTCATAAAATATGAGAAAGTAGCACGTATTTCCAAATTAATAGGAAACAAGGAGATAGCATTTTTGCAAAAGGGAAGAGGACTGAGAGACGGAGGGGAAGTGGAGCAGATCAAAAGAGACTCAAGATGAATTCTGTGCATGCAGGAATTCCCCACAGTGAACGGAATCATTATGTACCCTAGACACAGATAATAAAAATAATAATTAAGAAAATGCAAAAATGCATTATCCTACATAATTAGACATGTACATATAACTAAATGAAGGGGTCCAGTCCTGGACACAGATGTTGAATCTTATCTGTATCTTAAACATTTACATTTTCAGGTGAGCCCCAAAACTCTGACTGTTATTTTGGAGTCTTTCTCCCTGCAGAATGTGGGATGCCTGTATGTTCAGGCTTACTGGATGTTCAGGTTGTATGGTATTAGCATGGCCTGAACTTAGATGCCATGGGCATTGAAAACCACTGGCCTCCGGGGCCAAGCTCAGCATGTATATGACAGTCAGGTTTTCAATAAACTACTGCAGCAAGGATGGACAATCAGTGAGTAAGTGTCGCTGCTGGGACATGGCTGCTTCTTCTCCTC
>PVKA01028274.1:0-29579 GCA_004027165.1 Ctenomys sociabilis
AGATACAACCCCTCTCCGTGTGTGTGTGTGTGTGTGTGTGTGTGTGTGTGTGAGAGAGAGAGAGAGAGAGAGAGAGAGAGAGAGACAGAGACAGAGACACAGACAGAGAGAGAGACAGACAGAGAGCTTATATGTCAGAGGAGTCAGTAGCTCAGTCATTTTAAGCAAATTGGTTGAAACTGGAAAGTAAAATGAGCTAAGGATAACCTGGCCTTCCATCTAAAATGACCTCCAAGGGCCGGCAGTATAGCTCAGCGGACTAAGCGCTTGCTTAGGTAAGCACAGGGACCAGGGTTCGATTTCTGGTTCCACATGCCGTACCGGCCCCTCCTTCAGGTGCGCTGAGCTGTGGATGCAATCCAGGCGTGGTGGTATGTGCCTGTAATCCCAGGATGTGGGAGGCAAAAAGCAGGAAGATCACTATGGGCTGCATAGTGAGACCCTGCACCTAAATAAAATAAAATAAAATGACCTCTAGCAGGAGGTGATTTTTCTGGACAGGTAACGTGGCACAGGGACTCTGAGGCAAGTGTTGTAGGTTCTTCACACAACCCAAAACGTGCTTTTCCAGGGGACAATGGTGCCCAGAGGGATAAAGCAGGGCAGGACTGGGAGCTCAGGGCTTCTCACAAACCTGCTGTGTCTGCACTCTGGACACTGGGGTCCACTCCAGGCCCCTCAGCATCAGCAGCCCTCTGAAGGCACAGGAGGGGTGGTGTCCGCCCACTGCACTGCTCCTTGTGGAGAAATTTGACCAAGAGGATTGACTTTGATAAGCTGAGCACCAAGAAGGCCATGCAGACTGTGAAGAAGACACCTAGGGGACGACACCAGAGCAGGGTGACAGAGCTGGCCGGGGACCCTGCAGCCTGTCCCTCCTCCATCTGAAAGGCAGCCACAGGTCTCTCATCCAACTAGTGCAAGGAGGGTGTCAGGTGGCCTTGAGGCTGCTTACCAATCAGAGAGGTGCTTCCTGCACTCCGCGGGACCTCATTAGCCATGTTGACCCTGAAGACGGTGTAGCCGACCAGCACACTGGTCTTGAATATAATCCTTGCCCTGCAGTTGGGCGGCAGGTAGAAGCTCCCCAGGTCCATGAGCATCAGGAAGATACTGGGAATCAGCAGGGTCACAACGTAGGCCAGGGGGCGCCTGCGAATGACCACCTGGCCAGAGAAGAGGACCCTGATCAATGAATGCCAGTGGATGAGCATTTGGCCAAATCTGTAGCCAGAAATGCTCCCTTCAATCTCAGTAGTTTATCGTAGAAATATGTTTGATTTTTTTTTAAAGGAGGAAAAGTTTATTTTAGCTCAATGTGTAAAGGTTTTAGCCCATAGTCAGTTGCCTCAAAGGCGGGGCAGTATGGGAAAGATGTATCCCAGAGGAGAAGCCGTCCCCGGCAGAGCAGGCAGGAGGCAGGGGAAAGAAAAATACTACTTTATGGTTTAGAAAAAAGTAAATAAAAAATGCTTTTTAAGCTTTCACATAGAGTTAATCTAATGTTACTGATGGTTACTGATGGTAATAATAAGAAGCTCTCATTTGTTTATCACCCATGTGCCAGGTATTACACTGCTTCACATTTTTGTTCTGTTCAGCCATCACAGCTCTAACAGCTGAGTTTGGTTGCTGTCTCTGTTTTATAAACAAGGAGAATGAAGTTCAAGGAGGTGAATTACTTGTCCAAATGCACACAGTTGGTGCGAAACTATTTTAAAACCAAAACCTGGCCAGGTGAGGTGGTGCATGCCTGTAATCCCAGCACTTGGGAGGCTGAGGCAGGAGGATTGCTGCAATTTCAAAGTCAGTCTAGGATACAAAGTTCAAGGCCAGCCTGAACTTCACTGTGAAAACTTGTTTCTAAAGAAAAAAAAAAAAAAAAAAAAAAAAAAGCTTCTTTTACTGAAATCACTTCTTATGCTAAATTGTGTATTATTTCCTAATTAGTTTTTTACTTTTTTTGGAAGGTGAGCTCCTTGGCATCAGAGGATCTATCAGACTCTGAGTGGGAACAATAGCACAGTAAAATGAGTAAATTTCAGATGGGTTCAACAAAAAGACTTTATGTTATGTGGTCAAGGTACAAAAAAACCACAAGAACAGCAGGGCCAAACTTGCTGACTCATTCCTTTAAATCCTGCCCTCTGGGAAACTGAGGCAGGAGGACTTCTATTTTAAGTCCTGCCTACATCATTTAGTAAAACTGTCTCAAAACAAACACAAGCAGGACTGGGGATGTAACTCAGTGCAAAGGTCTTGGGTTCAATCCCTAGCCTTCCCACCCACTAAAAGAAGAGACTACTGCAGGGCTTTTGGGGGACTGAGTGAGCAGACACTGCCCCTAGGCTGAAGGGAGTCAAGGCACAGGTGCAGAGCCAAGACCTGAGGAGAGAGAAAGCAGGAACTGAGGTGCAGCCAGTTTGACAGAGCTCTACACCCCCTCTTTCCAACTTCCTGTTACTGCTCCTGTGCCTTTATCCCATGACCACGGACCCCATCTCTGCCCCCCATCTCAGCCTCTAGGAGCACCAAAGAGAAGGGAGAAGGGGGATGTGGGTTCCCCAGGAGTAGGGTAAACCAAAGCTATTCCATTTAGTCTATACTATGGGTCCATCCCGAGCTCTGGGTAACCTTTGTAGCTTGGAATTCAATTCCCCTAAAATCACTGTCATTGCCTTGTTTTATAGCTAGGTTCTCTGGGATAGTGACAGGGAAATGTCTTTAAGAAGCACCTCCTCTCATCCTTCCTAGAAAGAAACCAGGAGCACATGGCGGAGCTGTTTCTCTCACGAGACTGTGAACCCTGTTTCCTACTATTTCCAGGGTAGTGATAATCTTCCAAGCGGTAAATCTAAGACTTTTCTTGGGGCAGACAGTCAACAAATGTTTACTAAATAAATGAATGTCCTAGGCCCTTTGCTTCTGGATTTAGACAAATAATGCTTATAATCTCATTTCTTGGATTCACCAAGCAGTGGGATGCTTTCTCCACGTTGGATAAAGTGCTGGATGCAATCTGTCAAGCAATGTGATTGCTGTAATCCTTACTGCTAACTAGTTGGTAAGTAGCATTCTCCACTCTGCAGCCTTTTAAAACTCAGCTCAGCCCCCTCACAGCAGCAGAGTTGTGTGCTCCTCTGTGTTCTTTACCACGGAGCACACTAGGCTGGATCGCAGGGTCCTGCGTAAGGACAGGGCCCTTCTCTTTCATTTCTGTCTCCTTCTTGAGAAGCCAAGACAGAGACAACACATAGCGTCCAGCAGTGGGGCAGAGGGTGGCAGGGGACAGCTTGGCCAGGGTAGTCCAGACACCAGCTTGCTGATGCGAGCGAAGGCTCCCCAGCCACCAGGTCCAGGAGCTCCTCCCAGCCCTGTTGCACTGGGCAGGCCAAAGCCACTTGGTGGATTCTAGTCTGGTTGTTGTCTTTCATATTAAGTGTAATCGGCTGCAAATGGCTACGCTGCAGCAATACTTGCTGCTCTGCATTAATTTGGCTAAAACACATTTCTACCAAAGTGCATTCAAGAAGAAAAAATAACAAAATTAAGTGTCCTCAGCCTGCACCTTTCTAGCTCCTGTCATTGTATGTGACTGAGATGGCCCTGGGTAGTTCAAGCCAAGAAAGAGGTCAATTCTCAGAGCCCATTGTGAGCCAGCCAGGGTTATCGAGCATCTGGCCTCATGGGGTAACCAGGGCTGCTGTTTTGGGACGGTAGAAATGAGAATTTCCCTGTTGGCAGAGATGAAGGGCAAGAAAAGTCTAGGAAAAGTACACATGGGCATGTTGTTTGGCCAAGTTTTTAAGATTTCAGACTTAGAATCAAGGGTGAAGAGTTCCACAGGGCCTCCATTCCAAGTGGGCTACGCAAACCTAAGAGACCCTGTGTGAGGCAACCTCCCTATGCCTCTGTTCCTACTCATTCTTTTTCTATTTTTTGTTTTGTTTTTATTTTTGAGATAGGTTCTCAGTATATAGCCAAGACTAGACTAGCCTGGGACTCAAGCAATCTTCCTACCTCAGCCTGCCAAGTTCTGAGATTACAGGTGTGCACCACCACCCCTGGCTCTGCTTTCCTTAAGGTATTTTGTTTTTGCCTTGCCCAACATCTTGTGTGTGCCGGATCTCTGTTGTGCTCTCTAAATAAAGTGGAGATGGTTGTTCTCCTCCAGAGGAAAAAGTCAGTCAAAGCCAAAGCCAAAGCCAGGTAGTGGGGCTCCTCCAGGTCCTAATTCCTGAGAAGTGCAGTATGATCAGAGCACGTGGGTTCTGGAGGGATCAGGGGAAAGGCCTGGGAAGGGAGAGCTAGGAGGGTAGGAGGCAGCAGGCTGCGTGGGTATGAAAGCTGTGGAGGCACACTCGTCCCTGAACTGTGCTGGCACTGTTTAGAAACTTTTAATAATTTTTGGACAAAAGGCTTTGCATTTGGATTTTGCAGTGAGACCTACAAGTTGTGTCAGATTCTGTCAGCAAGCTGTTGTTCACCTGATGCCAATGGCAGCTGAGGCTGGAGAGGAAAACAGAAGTAGAGCCATGAGCAACTCACTTCTGCTGTGGCGTAAAATGAAGAACTTTCCGGCTGGTTTTGGTGGCACTCGCCTGTGATCTGAGTGCTCAGGAGGCTGAGGTGGGAGGATCAAAGTGGGTTTGAGGCCAGCCTGGGCTTTGTAGTGAGACCCTGTCTCAAAGAGAACAGAGCACAACATAGAACAGAACATGTCTGTCTCTCTCTGGATTATAAAATTGCAAACCCCTCCAGAATCACCTCATCCATTCCTCTCATACCTTTATGATAAGGTATGTCCCCATTCCTAAAATAGCCCAAGTGCTCCCTATTAGTTTGGTTTTCTTCCAGAGCAAGGGACCCACAGTTTTCCTTTGAGGCAATGTTCCCTTCAGATTACACTAATTTTCTGTATAAGTCCAGTGCAACTTTTTTTTTTTTTTTTTTTTTTTTTTTTTTTTGTATTTTAGGGAAGGATCTACAGGTGTTCAGGGTCTCACTACTAGATCAGACTTGTAGTGATCCACCTGTTTGCAGCCTCCCAAGAGCTGGGATTACAGGTGTGTGTCACCACCCCCAGTCTCAACTACTAAAGGTGACACACCCCGTCACACACTGTGTGTGGCTGCCCAAGAGTGGACTGGAATACACTGCATTGCCTCTAACTGTGGGTCTTCAGGATGTAGATGGTCCCTCAAGTCAGTTGTCTGGGTTTCAGACCAGGCTCCATTCGTCCCTTATTACCCTGTAACCTCAACTTCTTGGTTCCTCAATCCACTTGGAAAAAAAATCCAGATACTCGGAGAGCCCACCTCACAGATATAGACACCTGCAGGCTCTTAGGTGCCTCGCATAAAGTGTTCAGTTTTGCAGTCATTGTTATCATGTCTCCCTGGCAGACTTTGGGGTCCACACTCGATATCAGGAGCCATTTTTATTCATCATTATGTTTTAAGTGTTTACTATTGGAATTGGTGCCAAAAAAAAAAAAAAGATGTTCATTGAGCTACGTTGGAGTCTGCCAATAATGCTAACTTTAGTTGCAGTGGAAAGGTGGTGTGGCATCGCCCCACGGGGGCACTGTCCTGTTGAGGCCCGTCTTCCTGAGGCTACCTCTCATAAGTCATGCCAGAAGCCATGATCCCTGCTTTTTGCTAGGAAGAAGTATCACCAGCTCCGCGAGACATGGATCTCTGCGAAGCTAGCCCTACCTGCAGCTGTCATTTCTAATGGACTAAAGGAGCTGGTGCCTTTAAATTCCACAGAAAAGGAAGAAAAAAACAAAAAACACTTTAGTTTCAGTCCGTGTTCTCCATTAGACACCCTTCAGGTGTTAGCAATATTATGCCACAATTTCATTATCCATTAAAGCCAGGTAATAATAAGTACACAAAGGTATTTGGAGCCTATTGGTGTTAATGAAAGAGATCAATCTAATTCAGAATGTGTGTGTGGAGAGCTCCTTGGAGATGGAACAGGCCCCAAGGTTGGCCTATAATTGCCTCCTTGATGGTAGACCCCACCAGTACTCAATTTTGCATGACCGTCTTTATGACATAGTTGGAATTTTGACGCCCTGGCTTGCGCTTCATACAGAAGCCCATTTTCCTCCTCTCCCAAGCCCCTCCCAAAGTTCCCAGTTCAGAAAAATGGGAAAGTGACTTCTGCTTAAATAAGATCTTTGCACTGGGGTGAGAGTTTCTTGGATCTTGACTGTGAGATGGACTGGATTAGCAGAACTCCATGATACATGCATTGATGTGGGTGACCTGGGAAGGATCCCTAAGTAGTCAGTCAGTCTCTCTCTGTTTCTCTTTTTCTCTCCCTTCCTCTCTCTCTCCCTTTCTCTCTCTGTCTCTCTTTTCCTCTCTCTCTCTCTCTCTCTCTCTCTCTCTCTCTCTCTCTCTCTCTCTCTCTCTCTCTTCCTTCCTCTCTTTCTCCTCCATTGGTGCCCCAAAGGATCTTATATCAAATTTATAAACTACACTCAATGGAAATCTCAGCAAAATTAAACAGAGAAAAAAACCTTACAATGGAAAAAAGTTGGAAAGAGAAGCACCTTTTCACTTATGTAGGAGTGCTTTGTGGACACCACACTTCCTGCCTGAATGAACACTTTGTTCAGCACGAGGTATCTAGTTGGGCTGGCTTATCTAGTTGGGCTGGCTTAGTTCCCACAGTTGTCCATTCTTTTCTATCCAATAGAAGTTTCAAATTTTATCCCTACTTCCTCTCACTTCTACCCTTACTTAAAAATCGCTGCCATACAAATCAAATCCTCACCCTGCTGCTTCTGGGAACCAGTACCTTCAATAATGTATTGAAAGAAAGCTGCCCTCCTATGGCTGCACACAGACATCCTTGGGAGAAGCATCTCGTTCTGGGTCCTCCCTGGAATGCAGCCCGACTCCAAAGCATCAGTGGTGCCCTTGGATAAACAATAGGTGTCCCCCAGCCCACAGCTCTAATTGCACATTAGCTGGAACCAATAGGGCATCCACAGTGCTTGATTTAGTATAACTATATCCCTGCAGCCAGGACTGCAGGCCTAAGATGCTGGTGCTGTCGCCTCCCCTGCCTGCTCCACCTACCCCCAACCTCTTGCTGGGCAGCCTGGACTGAACACAGTGTGTGGTTAGTGTAGGGGAGAGATGGCCCTTTACTGCCAGGATCTCAGCAGGCCCAGAGTTGGCACAGGCGCAGGCTCTGGTTCACATCTCTGGCCAGGGGTTGTTGAAAGACACCAGCAGGTCTTGGATGCTAAGCAGCTACCTGCTGCTGAGCCAGGACCACAGGCCTGGGCAGGGCGCACACGGAGGCTGAGAGGCTGAGCGAGGCAGTGAGCTGGAATAGTAACAGAGCCTACTAACTGCAGAATCACTCCTAAGTCTGTCCCATGCCATCTGTGCCTCCACCCGGCATCCTTTCACTGCTCTGCTCTTCAGGACTGCAGTAGAGACCAGCCCAGCTAACAACACCAGGGAATGCACGAGAAGTCTCCAAGAGCAAGGAATCGAGTGGGGGCCTCCACTGCAGAAGGGAGGAACAAGGCAGGGACGGGAACCGAGGAACCAGAGCGTGCATTCTCGATCTGGAGAAGACTGTCCTCTGGTATGAAACTTTTTATCAGTTATGTTCCTCCTATTCCAAATGGAAGGTTACAAAGAAAACCTTCAGCTGCTGTTGGGGAAAAAAAAAAAAAAAGGCAAAGGGCAATGCATAGAGCTTGGGAGACAGCTCAGTAGCATATGTGCCTGCCTGGTAAGCACAAGTTCCTGAGTTTGATCCCTGGTGCCAAAGGGCGACACGTAACGCCAAATGGCTACTCCGCGGAGAGCACCCAAGTGTATGCGCGCATGCGCAGAGACATGCTGCACGCTTGCACTCCTGTTTCCCGGCCCCGCCTCCTACCCGCGTTTGTCTCCTCCGTGCCGTGTAGGTAATGGTGTGTGCAGCGTTCTCAGTAGTACTTGGTAGGTGACTATATCCCACCTTGTGCGTGCTACTCCCTCACATTTCCCTTTAATGCTCCCCATTATTCGGGCTGCATTAATAATGTTTTCAGGCTGTTATCTTTAAAATTAATGAGGTGTTTACTCTTCACCAAGAAACTCATTGAAATTTTTTTTAAAGCTTCCTTCCCCCCTGCCTTTCTTTTACTAAAAAAAAAAAGTGGACAAGCAGGCCATGCAGAAGCTTTAGAAAAATCCAAGCAGAATTCTACACAAGAACTCAAACCCGACCCCACTCCTAGGAAGGTGGGCGTTGCGGTCAGCTGCTAGCCAGCTTTAACCTTTAATTGAGTTCAGACCCCAGGTGTCGCCCTGCAAGATAGCTCAGTGGACTAGCGCCTGCACAGGGACCAGGTTTCAGTTGTTGCCCTGCATGCTGCACCAGTCCCACCCCTGGGCATGCTGAGCTGGCCACCGAGACCTGGCCTGGTGGTGCACGCCTGTAATCCTAGTGCTGGGGAGGCTGAAATCAGGAGTATCACTGTGAGTCTGAGCTGTGTAGTGAGACCCTGTACCAAATACATAAAAAGAAAAACAAAACAGGTGTCTCCAAGAGACCCTAACTTTATAAGAGTTTTGCTGGAAAGCTGCAAGCAACTTCAGATATCCAAGCTCATAACATGAGCACTGTATGCATCTGCATCTGAAATTAATTTATAATTACTTAATTAAAAACAGGACAATCACATTGATCATCTAGACTTCCCATCTGTTAGTGATGGTGAGTTTGTTTGTTTGTTTTTCTCGGTAGAATTAGAAGCGATCAAGTTGTCATGTGTTGAGAGCGGCAAGGATTCCTGCAGGAGGCAGCTGCTCAGGGCCCTGGTGGCACCTAAGTGACATTCTCTCTGCTTTCTCTTGTGGATCATCTACAACGGGATCCTGATCTCTCCCTGAACCTCAGGTCACTGATCACTGTGATGCCCAAAGCCTTAAGAACCGATGGCTCTTGTGTGATAGTGAAAGAGGCTATGTGGTGGGGCAGGGATTCCTCAACCCATCACAGAAGGGCAAGGATGCAGGAGAAGTGGGCAATGGCACAGGAAGGGGAGGAACCTACATTAAACTGAATCTGTGCAAAATCTCCAGCACTGATCTGCAGGATGTTGTATGTTGAGGACACAGAAAGCAGTTCCCATTCACTGTCATTCAAAAATGATTTTTTGTCATGCTTAATGTCTTCTCTGTTTCTCAGAAAGCCCAGGTCAACATCTTCCACTGGAAATGACAGAAATAGTTTACATCCCAGGAGAGAGACAGAGGCCCTGACGCCAACCCACTGTCCAACTCCCAGTTCAAACTCCTCCTTTCTCTTTCTCCCACATTCATAGTTACTGGCCTTCTTTGAATTAGCAGTAAAGATGTAGAATAAATCTTCAAAGACCTTAAAAGGAAGGCAACTATAAAGTTAAGGTTTGGTATCTATTCTCCACAGGATGAGGGCAGTTGTCCTGCGATTCTGTACCAACCTCAAGGACAGCTGCATCCTAATATCGTAATCACAAATTCAGAGCAGCAGTGGGTTATCTCATTACACCTGGTCTGAATTATAGTGGGAGCCAAATAACTGTAAGATGAGATCTACATTTTTAAAAGTAAACTTGAAGGGCCAGAGAGATAGCTCAGTGGAGTAAGTGCCTCTTAGGCAAGCTCAGGGACTAGAGTTCAATCCCAGCACCATATGTGAAGCTGGCCCTGCCCCTGGACATGCTGAGCCAGCCACCGAGTCCAGACGTGGTGGTGCACACCTGTAATCCTAGCGCTGGGGTGGCTGAAAACAGCAGGATCACTACAAGTCTGAGCTGCGTAATGAGACCTTGCACACACACACACACACAAACACACCACAAAAACCTAAAAGTAAATATGAAATGATAATATAATTTGCTTACAGTATAAGTCAATTCTGAGAGGACAGATATGTAACTCCAGCACAGGTGGTTTCCAGCTAGTATACTGTATGTCTCAGTTTACCTGTGTGAAGAATGCTGTTGAAGGTTAGGCTGCAATTCTGGATGTCAAACGGAAAGGCATATGTCTGCAGGCTGCATGCAGACACCACCTGGATAGGCTTACAGTTCTTAATGGTCCCAGATGCATTCACATAAACATAGGGAAGGTCAGGAGACCTTTCAGTGTCCACACTGTAGAAGACATGGGAGAACTTGTTACAAAGAGGGTTTTAGTTATTTCAAAACATAGACAGAATTGGCTTTAAGGTTATAGTGACCGTGAGACCTAGGAATAGCCCTGCACACAGAGAGAACGGCATTGCCCGTGAGATGAGTTACCCTGGCAAAGAGAGATGTCAGGATGGGCTCATGGGTTCGTTCATCTGCTGCTGTTATGCTATGGACATAAGGAGTGGCTCGAGTATAGTAATCAAATGTGTATCTGAAACGATGTCAACTCTTGGTGTTTCTCACCTAATATTCCTAACAACAGGCTCCCTTCCAACTTCAGAAACAGCAAAAAACCCAACAATGACTGAAAGTAAGAATCAACTGGTCTGATCTTAAGTGGTCTGAAGCCCTCAGAAACACGCCCAGCACGCTTACAACTCATTAATGACGATGTCAGGGGCCCAGATGGCGCTGAGAGGCAGGGAGATCTCTCTGATCTCATCAAACAGGCTGGAGTTCCAGGATAAAAACTCATCGAACCAAACCTGGTAGGAGGAGCGAACAAAGAAATTTACCAAAACAGAATGAGGGCAGTCTCACTAAAGAACTGAGAAGGGGTTCACATTAGCGATGCAGCATATCAGTTCCTGGTCACTATTGGTTAGGGGAGAGAACTTCCTCTCCAGAGCCTTAAGGTGGTAGCCCCACGCAGAGTGCATCCCATGTGGATTCTAACAGACTCAATCTGCTGCAAAGGGAATAAAAATGCAAAGACAAAAGCTATTCCTCAGAATAATCATATTTTGAAGCAGACCCAGATCAGCAATCCACATTGCACAAAAGCAAACAGAATCATTTACCTCACGGTACCACACACTCGTCTTTACTTTTTGGTTCTGGACGTCCTGCAAAGCAAAAAGAAAATCCATGCCCAACCTTAGAATGTCAAGGAATCAAAGGAAAATTCAGTAGTGCGGTAGTTCAGGGGAAGAAAATCAAACCTAACCAAATAATACTCATGTAAAAATATTACCTACGCTCTTCAGTACTCAGGTGTTCTTAGTTTCTATTTATTATGTACACCTGTTGCTCGAGCTTTTCTATATTATCTACAACAGAACAGACATCCTGAATGATTTGCTAATCTCTTTCCTCTCTAATTAGTTTCTCTGCTATTGATCAAACTGAAAAATGATATGTAGTCCTGGCCAATTTTGAGCTAAAGAGGTGAGACCACAACTTTATTTGTAATTAAGATATTATTCATAATCTTTCTAAAAGCATTCTGTCATCTGATATAGGAAACCATGTCTGTTAGGCTTAAATTTCTCTGGATTTTAAAACTAAAGGGGGCCAAGGAGATGGCTTAGTAGAATAAGCGCCTGCCTAGCAAGCACAGGGTCCTGAGTTCAATCCCTGGTACCACCAAAATAAATAAATAAATAAAATTTAACAATATTTTTTGTTAAAATTCAACAAAACAAACTGACGAAACAAGTTTGTTTTGTTGAATTTTAACAAAATGATTTTGTTAAATGACAAATGATTCAGTGATTTTTTTTAAGCTTCAGGAACAGCAACCAATCAACAAACAAAAAATGTCTTTATCATTTTTTCCATGTATGATTTAGTAAAGAACATTTTCAAGCTATGATGTTTTTGGGGATTATAAGAAAAGGAATATCTCACATTATATGCAAACATTACCTGAAAATGGGTAATAGGCCTGAATGAAACAAAAGCAAAACTCATTATAGCTTTGAATTAGGCAGTGTTTTCTTAGATATAGCAATGAAAGCAAAATAAATAAAATTTCATGAAAATAAAATACTTGGTTACGTTCATGAACACTGTCAGGAAATAAAAGACCGGAAGAAAATATTTGTGCATTGTGCATTTGATAAAGGGTTTTGATATAGAATATGTAAAGAATTCCTACAAGTCAACAACCCTATTTTAAAATGAGCAAAGGAAAAAAAATTGAGCAGGGGACTTGAGTAAGTGCATGTTCATGGTAGATACACAAATTTCCGCCAGAAGATGCTTGATATCATTGTTGTGTGTCAAATTGTTGTCCCTCTCCCATAAAAGTTTTTGTATATTGACTGCCATCCAATATGTACAGGTTTGGACTTTAGAAAGTACAATTGTTAAGATTAAGTGAGGCCAGACGTCTGTCAGGGAGCTAATCTTATAGGATTAGTGATTTCACAAGAGGAAAAGGGGACAAGATCAACAACAAATGAGGAAAGTTACTTCACCAGATTTAAAGAAATGCTTAATAGAGTCCTATACTAGAATTATAAAGATGATAACTACATCATGAAAATATAAAATTCAACAGTGGAATAATAGCACAAATACATGAAAGAGAATCCCACCCTTTCAATACAGAATACCACCAAACCACACAGATGAACAAGAGAGAAAGGGGTCAGGTGTGGGGTTCATGCCTGTAATCGCAGCACTTGAGAGGCCAAGGCAGGGTCATTGCCATGAGTTCAAAGTTAGGTTGAAAATATAATAAGTTCAAGACCAGCCTAAATCTAAATCTACATAGGGAAACCCTACTGCAACACATTCTACCAATGCTCCAAAAAAAAAAAAAAAAAGAAGAAGAAGAAGAAGAAGAGAAAAGGAAAAATGGCATACAAAACAACTGAAAAAAAGACCAGGTATGGTTGTGCACATCTGTAATCCCAGCACTCTAGGGGGATGAGGAAGGAGAATCTTAAGTTTGAGCCCTGCCAGGGAAACAGCAAGGTCCTTTAAAACAAAAAATAAAAAAGGGCTCAGTGTGAAGACCCTGGGTTCAATCCCCAGTGATGCAAATTAGATAGATAGATAGATAGATAGATAGATAGATAGATAGATAGATAGACAGATAGGCAGATGATAGATGGATAATAAGAGAGTATCCATATAACCTTGAATATATATATAGATTAAATTCTCCCTGTTGAAATACATAGATTGGGTAAAAGGATTATAATGTTTACAAAGATGTAAAGAAAACTGAGCTCCACAAAATACTACTACATAAGAATCTCAATTCATTTGTAAAGACACACATAAACTAAAAATAAGTGATGGAAAGAGACATACCATGTGAGTGGAAACAAAAAGTTAGCAGGAATAACTATATTTATATCTGGAAAAATAGACTTTAAATTAAAAACTAAAAAGAGATAAGATTCACTGTATAATGGTAAAAAGGTCAGTTCAACAAGAAACGACTGCTGTAAATACAGAGTCCAACAAAATGTATACACACTTGAGAAAAGTACTGGCTGAGGAGATAGCTCAGCCATCTAAGCACATTCTTGGCAAGCTCAAGGACCTGGGTTCAATCCTCAGTACTACATGCTGTGCTGGTCCAAGAACCCTGGGTGTGCCTTGTGGTTACTGAAACCTGACATGGTGGCACATGCCTGTAATCCCAGTGCTGGGGAGGCTGAGACAGGAGGATCACTATGGATTTCTGAGACCCTGTACCAAATAAATAAATAAGAGAAATAGCATGATGTTTTCAACAGATGGTGTTACCCTCAAACGGGAGAGGATATCATATATAGCAGAAAACCCACTGCACTGCTGGCCCTTAGAGAAGAAACTGAAAATACACATGCAGCATACTCTCAACACCCTGGATATCCCAAGCAGCAGTCTGCCATAATAATAAATGTCTGGCCGGGCGTGGTGGCGCATGCCTGTAATCCCAGCACTCGGGAGGCTGAGGCAGGAGGATTGTTGTGAGTTCGAGACCAGCCTGAGCTACAAAGTGAGCTCAAGGCCAGTCTGAACTGCACAATGAGACCCTGTCTCAAAAAAGACAAAAAAAAAAAAAATAATAATAATAATAATAATAAATGTCTGCCGGCCCATGACCACCACTTTGAGCGCCACCTGCCTGGCAAGTGGAAGGTCCAGAGTTCAATCCCCAGTACTGAAAAATCAATCAATCAATCAATCAATCAATCAATCAATCAATCAACAATAAAAACTTTCTGCATAGTGAGGAAAACAATTAACAGAGTAGAGACAGGCTACAGAGTGGGAGAAAAATCTTTAGCAGCTACTCTTCCAATGGAAGATTGATGTCTGGAATATAGGAGATGTGATAAAATATATGGTGAATATTGATTACAGTGAAAGGCACATATAGCCAATGATTCCCCTCACATACTTTATTCACTTGAAACCCTTTTCTAAAAAAAATGTATTTGATCCAGAATCCCACTACACAGCTTGGACTCGTAGTGATCCTCCTGTTTTCAGCCTCCCGGCACTGGGATTACAGGTGGACGCCACCACACCTGGTCTTGGTGGCTGGCTCAACGCGCCCGGGGGTGGGGCCAGTACAGCATGTGGTGCTGGGGATGGAGCCCAGGGCCCTGCATTTGCCTAAGCAGGCTCTTAGTCCACTGAACTATCTTGCTGACTCCCCCTTTTAAATCAAACCTATTTAGGATTTATTCATAACTTTCTCCCCTTATGGCAGTCTTTGTACTTGGAAAACTCACAGTGCAATGTCTTCTAAGTCAGTACTTAACTACTACAAAGTCAACAGCTCCACATTGTTTGAACAATCATTGTTAATGAATCTGACACTTCTTGCTCACAGGATGAGATGTCTTAGGAATTCTGTGCCTCTTCTCATTCCCTGTCCACTCTTAATTCCACACAAACAGAGGATCGTGATGACCAGTTTGTTTCCCTGTAGCAGATAATGGATACAGATTTCAGAGTATCAAAATATATTAAACATATAACCACAATGTCGATCATTTCCTTTATACATTTTAAGTTGGCATATACTGTGTCTGATGTAATCCAACAATAATTAAAGAAAGAAAAAAGCATTTGAAACTCACTAGCGTATTATTGAAATGTGTGTGTGTGTGTGTGTGTGTGTGTGTGTGTGTGTATTTGGCTTGGGCTGGCCAAATAGCTCAGCAGACTAAAGTGCCTGCAAGCAGGCACAGGGGCCCCAGTTTGATCCTGGGGCCTGCCATCTATAAAAGATTAAAAGAAAAAAGAAAAAAGAAAAAAAAGATTAAAAGATTATTAAATCTGTAAGTAAATAAATCAAACCCATTGTTGTTACTACATTCTGAAGTAGTTCTGAAAGTCCTCTTTCATGAGTATCTTTAGTTCTGCTGTTGTGGCTCCTCAATGTTCTGATTCAAAATGTTCACCCTTCATGGTCATTTTAACTTTGGGGAAGAGCCAGAAATTTGGTGGATGAAGACATACAGCAAGGTTTTTATGAATCTTCTTCAGTTGTATGGCATGCAGCAGTAGCTGTCTTTTTGTACCCACCTCACTGAAAACACAAAAGGGGACTTTGAGAACTGGTCCAGAAAGTGGCAAGAAAATGGGATATGTATGTTGGAAGAAAGTGGGAGTATTTGAGTGCTGGCAATGTATATTTTACTATTATAAAATTTCTCAAACTTAAATATTTACTGTATGTCCTTATCACCCCTTGAATAAAGAGCTCAGAAAGCTTAACATTAGCTGAGAATGGTGGTGCATGCCTGTGAAGCCAGCAATAGACCAGCCTAAGCTATGTATTGAAACCCTGTCTTAAAAACCACCACCAACATCACCATTAGCAAAATTTAACACCAACAAAACAGAAGACAACCAATAATTAGACAAATGAATTGAACAAGAACTTCTCAAAAGAAGAAATACAACCGGGCATGGTGGTGGACGCCTGTAATCCCAGCACTCTGGGGAGCTAAGGCAGGAGGATCACCAGTTCAAGCCAAGCCTGGGCAACTTGTGGAGACTCAGTCTTAAAACATAAAAAGGTCTCAGAATGTAACTCAATGTGAACAGTTAAATTTAATCCTCCAAACAGGAAAACAAAACAAAAGAAGTACAAATGGTCAAAAAATGCTCATCTTCAGTCATCAGGGAATGCAAATAAAAACTACATTGAGGTTCCATCTCACCCCATTCAGAACGACTG
Source organism: Ctenomys sociabilis (assembly GCA_004027165.1). NCBI lineage: Eukaryota > Metazoa > Chordata > Mammalia > Rodentia > Ctenomyidae > Ctenomys > Ctenomys sociabilis. Next base: position 16,122 of record PVKA01028274.1, read on the forward strand.
TTAATGCAGGGATCAGTAAGAGCTAGTGAGGATACAAGAGAAAAGGAACTCTCCCACACTGCTGGTGGGAACGACAGCACGGCCACTAAGGAAATCAGTATAGGGGTTCCTCAAAAGACTAAAAATAGAACAAACGTATGACCAGCCACAGAGCTCCTTGGCGCACAACTGAAGGACGTGAAGTCAGCGTACCTGCACACCGTGATGACTGTGGCAGAATTCACACTAGCCCAGATGCTGAAGGAGCTCAGGTGCCACTGACGGATGAATGGATAATACAAACACGCAAAGTGCAAGGGACTGAGTTCAATCCCTGGTTCCGCAAAAAAAAAAAAAAAAAAAAAAAATGTCGTGAGACAGAAACACACACACACAATAGAATGGCAGTCAGCTGTAAAGAACAAAATTATGTCTTTTTGCAAGAACATGTGTGGAAGTGGCAGTCACAGTAAGCAGAATAAGCCAGCGTCAGAAGGATGAGTGCCACGTTTTCCCTAATATAGCACATCTTTAAAAGGTGATGCAAGAGTGGAAGGGAGCTGGGCATTCTGTCATATGCCTATAACCCTAGCACTCATGAGGCTGAGGCGGGAGGGTTGGGGTGACTTTGAGACCCACTGGGGCTACAGAGTTCAAGGCCAGCTCAAACTGCATAGTGAGACACTGTCTCAAAAAGAAAAAAAAAAGTAGAAGGAAGGTTATTATTAGACAAAAAGAAGGATGCAAAGGTAAAGTGGTATGAAGGAGTTAATGGGGAAATAGATATGATTAAAATATATCTATGTATGAAAAAAATCACATCAAAACCCAATGTTTTATACAAGTTAATAGGCACATATATGTGTTAATTAAGAGGCAGAGATATCACATGTGTTTGCTTATGGCAGTAGCTAGAAAGTTGATCTCAAAGGATGTCATGGCTTGCCTCTAGGTACTCCCCTAAAGCCTCATAGGTGAGGCTTTTGCGAGGTGCCTGGATGGGTGTGTGATATGGGGCACTTCACATATTGGCTTGGTATTTTTCTCAGTATGGACGATGGACTTCCTGGAGAGAGAAGAGCTGCTGTGGGTATGGCTGGCACCAATGAAAAGGCTGGATGGAATCAAAAGGGAATGAAGAAGAAGCTTGCAGCACCACATCCCACCTGCCATGCCATGCACTGTTCCTCCTCCGTCACATCACTGTGCTTTGGGGTGGCCCATTAAGGACTGAAACTTCTATAGACTGTGAGTCAAAATAAACCTTTCTCCTTTTAATTTGTGGGTGTTGGGTATTTTGTCCCAGCAAGGAAAAATAACTAAGATAAAGGAGTAATGAATAAAATAGTGTTCATCAGAGCTAGGCAGGGTATGGGGAAGAGACGTGGAGAAAGGATGACCACTAGGTGTGGTTGGTGGGTATGTAAAGTGGTGCAGCTTCTGTAGAGTGGTGAGATAGGAAGCAGAGTTCCCAATGTTCCTTAGCACAGGACGATTATTTCTTTTTCTTTTTCTTTTTGGCAGGACTGGGGATTGAACTCAGACCCTTGCACTTGCCAGGGAAGTGCTTATTCTATTGAGCCATCTCCCCAGCCCCAGCACAGGATGATGACTGGCGACGATGAATCAAATGTTTCAAAATAGGTAGTAAAGATGATTTTGAATGTAAGCAGCACAAAGAAATGTTTGAAATAATACTTATGCCAGTTATCTAGATCTAATAACATTCTATACTTGTATGGAGATATCATAGTATACTATGTATAGTATATCATATATGCTATAAATATGTGTGTTTACTAAATCAAAAGTTTTTTAAACTTAGAAGGAGGAAGACAGAGAGATCTCCCTTGGCCATATGGGAAGATAGCGAGAAGATAGCCATCTCTAAGCCAGGTGGGGTGCCCTCACCACAAATCAGATTATTATCAGTACCTTGATCTTAGGGCTCCCCACCCCCATAATTATGAGAAATACATTTCTGTTGTCTGTGGAATTTGTTAGGGCAGCCTAAGCTGACTAATGCAATCACTAATCATTGGGAAATGCAAGTTAACATCACAATGCCACAGCATGGCAGTTAACAACACCAACAGGGGAAAAATAAATTAGTAGACAAAATAGTAAGTGTTGGTGAGGAAAATTTGAACCTTGGTATGTTGTTGGTAGGTATGTAAAATGGTGCAGCTTCTATAGAAATGGCGTGGCATCCCTGTCAAATTTTTTAAATGAAACTAATACGAGATCCTGAAATTTAAGTATAGATCCAAAAACAGTGCAAGTAGGTACTTAGATGTTTGTCCACTCACATCATCACAGTTAAGGCAGCATTCCCCACCTAGCTAAAGGGCATAAGCAGTACACGTGCCCGTCGGTGGGTGACTAGATAAACAAAATTTGGTACATGCATAAATTGAAATATTACTCAGCCTTAGAAAGGAAGAAAGCTCTAACAATGCTACACCCTCAGTGAAACTTGATTTTATGCTAAATGAAATCAACCAATCAATACTGCAAGACCCCAGGTAGATATGGTACTTAGGGTAGTGGTATTTATAAGACAGGAAGTAAAATGATGATTCCCAAAGGCTGGGGGTGGGGGAAGGCATGGAGAGTTATTGTTGAACACACACAGAGACTCTGCTTTACAAAATGAAAGGAGCTCTAGAGAGTAGATGGTGGTGAGTGTGAAGTTTCTCTTGGAGGAGATGAAAATGTTCTGAAATTAATGGTATTGACATTGTATACTATAAATCGGTAAATTATGTGTGTGTGTGTGTGTGTGTGTGTGTGTGTATGCACATGTACATATGTGTTTGGTGGAACTGGGTATTGGTCTCAAGGCCTTCACACTGAGGTACATCTCTAGCACCCCCACGTTTTTAAAGTTTAAGACAGGGTCTCACTAAATTGCTAAATTACCCAAGCTGGGCTCAGATTTGTGATGCTCTTGCCCCTCAAAGTGCTAGAATTGTAAACATATGCCCCCATGTGAACTTAAACTGCCAAATGTTGAAGTTGAACTAAATCAAATAAAGCTTTTTTTTTTTTTTTGCAGCATCAGGGATTGAACTCAGAACCTTGTACTTGCCAGGCAGGTACTTATGCCACTGAGCTGTATCCCCAGCACAATAAAGGTACTTTCAAACAATGTATTAATACAGGAGACTGAGATAGGAGTTTTCAAGATCAGTCTAGGCTACAAAGTGAGCTCAGGATCAGCCTGAACTGTACAGCAAGACCTTACCTCAGAAAAACAAAAACAAGAAGTATTACTAGCTAAGCATAGTGGCACATATCTGTAATCCCAGAATTCAGGAGGCTGAGGCAGAAGGATTGCTGTGAGTTGAGGTCCAGCTTGCACTACATAGTGAAACCATGTCTCATAAAAGGTATTAATAGAGAAACTGAAACCATTTCAAAGACATTCATAGGGAATTTAAAACTCAAAAGGCCGATACAAGCTAGAGAGGAATTCTCCTTGAACTCATGTTTATTATTTCTCTTGATGCATCCCTGAAAACTACATCCTTAGAAGAGAACAAGTGATGAGAAATTAAGATAAAAACATGTGAAATGAAGTATACAGTGCTGTTGTCCTGCTGGTTTAGGTTCAAAGCTAGTCATTTAGATAACCTTTGTGCTGCTGTCGTATTTAGTGTAATACCCAAGTACCCTATGTAACTCTGTTTGGGGAATTGATAGCATGAAAACAAACAACAGTTCCCCAGTAATGTCGTATTAAATAAACTGTCCAGTCTATTCCCCAGCCACCAACCTTTGTGCAAAGGGTCAAGGCTACCCTTCTGAAGAATTTAGCTTGAAACCCCATGGGGCAGAGAGGCTTCTAGATTGTGAAAATGGTACCTCTATAAGGCCGGGGAGATGACTCAGTAGAATAAGCACCTGCCTGGCCAGAGCAGGGTCCTGAGTTCAATCCCAAGTACTGAGAAAGAGAAAGAAAGAAAGAAAGAAAGAAAGAAAGAAAGAAAGAAAGAAAGAAAGAAAGAAAGAAAGAAAGAAAGAAAGACTTACATAGAGCAGCATCCCTTTAAAGAAAAATCAGTAAATGATAATGTTTCTCTAATAAAAGAAAAATAGATATAGTTTTCTCATTTCTGCAAACAAGATAGAAAACTGCTACCAGACATGCATTCCTCGGTAGCTTAAGCAAGAAGAAGAGACGCTGGCCTGGGTGTATTTGTTCTACAGATTTTTATGGACTTTAAATGGATACTTGGGAAAGGCAGATTTTTAAGTGGTATACAAAGTGAAAAGATTGAATTCACAAGTATTTCCCTAAGGAACAGCTTAGAGGAGGACCAGAGCGCTCTCGCAGCCAAGACTGGCTCGGCAGGGGTCCTGGCAATGGAGGAAAGTTCTCTACGGAGAGCGCCAGAGGAGGGACAGTGCTTCTGCACAGTGCTACCAGCTGACAAGGCGTTCCGCGTACCATGCCTCACTCGCTAAAGCACCGAAGGACTGGAGGCTTAGGTGTAATCAACGGGCCTTCTCAAGAAATAAGCAGGGAAAGAGAGTCCAAAATGTGAACCACATTCCTGGGAAATACAGCCATTACTTATGCTTCCAGAAGAGCTACGCCATTACAGGCATGATCGTCCCTCCTGCTTCCCTTGTCACTGTCATGCCGACTTGGGTACATTTCCCATTGGCTCAGGTGGCGGGGAAGAGGATCTCTATGCTGTCCTGGTTGCTTTTTGCTCTCTTTTTATCTAGCTGATCCTTATTAAGTTCCGTGCTGGTGCCCAAGCTCACGTTTCTCTTCTGGTCCACTGCTTGGGCAGATCACATCCACCAATGACACAAAGGATTTTTTCTGGCATTTTATGGGGGCGGGTGGGAGAATTCGTCATTCAGCCCTAAAGAACACAATGTCAAAAAGTAGTTTGAGGCTAAAACTAAAAATCTTTTTTTGTCAAAGGAAACAAGTTTCTCAGTGCCAGCTGGTGAACATAATTGGTTCTCTGGTGGCGTTATTCACAGCTTTTCCCTCTGTGTATCTCTGCTGTTTTTTTCTTTAGATACCTTCCATCTTGCTTGTTAAAAGCAAAGGATATTTCAGAGAATTGGAATTCATTAGTCTTCCTAACAGAGGGAGTCTATTTAGATCTAAATTGGTGGTTAGCAAATATACAGATAATTCCCCCACATTCTTATTTATCTTTCCGAGTTCCGGAGACTATAGAAACAGATGCCTCCACGTCTGGCTGGGGAAGCTCTAGTCAATGGACTGGAATACAAAGGTATCTGGGATGCAGAATTGACAAAACTCAATAGAAACAAATTGAAACTCTTCACTGTTGAGTAGATTATCCCTATAATCAGATTTCCCTAAGGTACTCATAATACCCAGAAATTCTAAGACAAGACTGTAGTCTTTTATATCAACAAAACAGGAGGCAAAAGATTATCATGGAAGCGATGTGGCAGGCTGAGAGCTGGGCTAACAGCTCTTCACGCCAAAAGCCAGTTGCCAAGTTGCCAGCAGCTCTATGGCTGACAGATGCATCCGGCAAGCGCTCCGTTCCCATCAGGGACGGCCTTGTCCGGGCAGCATCTGTGGGCAATTCTAGAACGTCCTTCAAAACTGTCTCTGCCGCTGGACCTAGCTCTAGGCTTAGCCCAGCTAAATGCAGCAGAGACATCTGGGAATGACCCTATCATTGATAAAGGTGATCCTAGGTTGACGCTTATTTTTTTTTTTTTAACTCATTCCTCTATTTGATCCACAAGAATTGGCCCACAACACTGTGCTGCGTGTTATGAAAAAGAAAATCCTTCCATATTATAAGTAGCTTATAATAAATTAGGCAAGGTAGCATTTGAACAGAAAACCATGTGTGTTAAGAAATACATCAAAATACATGGATTCTGGGAAACTGAAGGAAGGGACATCATTGTCCCTTTGGAGAATTGAAGGAAGTTTCTTTGGGAAGCTGAGGTTTGAAGGACAGATGAAAAACAAAGAAGAGGGTGTTCAGCTGAGGAAATAAAACGAACAGCAGGAGCAGAAACAACAAGGCACTGGGTGTGAGGGCTCCTTGTGCTAATCCCAGCTCTCTGCAGGACTGGGGCAGGAAGTTCGTGAGGTTGAGCCCATCCTGGGAAACTGAGCAACTTAGTGAGTGAGATCCTATTTCAAAACATGAAATAAAAGGAGGGCCTGGGGATGCAGCTCAGGGCAAAGTCCTCGGGGTCCAACTGCCAGTACCACAGATCAAGCAAACAAACTGAAAATACAGACAAAAAAAGGAAAGGGCCAGGGCTCCTTGTAACACTGAGCACACATTTACAGGATTTGCTAAAGTAGTAGAGAGGGACTAGAAACAAGAATCTTCTAGGCTTTTGTTTGTTTTGAGACAGGATCTCTCTTGGTAGTTTAGGCTGGCCTTGAGCTTGCTATGTAGCTCAGGCTGGGACTGAACTTGCGGCAAGCCTCCTGCCTTAGCTTCCCAGGTGCTGGGACTTCAAGCGTGAATCCTCACGCTTAGCTTCCACACATTTGAAGTTGAGCGTGGTGGTGCACAGCTGTACTCCCAGCACTTGAAAGGCCGAGCCAGGAAGGTCGCTGTGAGCTCTGAGGGAGTCTGACCACCACTGTTCTGGGCCAACCAGCGGCTGCTCTAAGCCTCTTCTAAGCCGCTGTGCCGAAGGTGTGCAGTGCTGGGGTGGTAAGGCCACGCAGCCACAGCCATGCCATCTCTCCATAGCTCCCAGCCCTGCTCGGGACAGGCAGCCTCCCTCGTGTGCCTGCTTGAGCCTTCCCACCAGCAGGGAGCAAAACCTTTCCTTGAACTCTCCTTGAAAATCCTGCTTTGGGGGCCAGGGAGATGGCTCAGTGGAATAAGCGCTTCTCTGACAAGTGCAAGGGCTTGAGTTCAATCCCCAGTTCCATTGAAAGAAAGAAAGAAAGAAAGAAAGAAAGAAAGAAAGAAAGAAAGAAAGAAAGAAAGAAAGAAAGAAGGAGGAAAATCCCGCTTTGACCTTCTCCTTTCACAGCCCTGATTAGCTCCTAACCCCATGAAAGATCTCACATCTGGTCTGGAGGTTGCCAGGCTGGTCTGAAGGACAGGGAACTGGGGCACAGCTTTGTTCTAAATAAAGCTGTCCTGACCACAAGTCTGTACCTTTTCTTTCCCTTTCATTTTTCCTAATAGTTTGGGTTATGTATTGAATTCAAGACAAGGCCTGCCTGAGCCACTTAGTAAGACTCTGTCAATAAATAAATTAATTAATAATTAATTAAGTTAGACAGACAGACTTTACATGTGGTGGCTCCCATCTGTAATCCCTGCGCTTGGGAGGCTGAGACAAGAGAATTTCCGTGAGTTCTGGGTCAGCCTAGGCTACAAAATGAGTTCAAGTCCTGGCTGAACTATGTAATAAAACTCTGTCCCAGGTCAGCAAGATAGCTCAGTGGACTAAAGCACCTGCTTAGGCAAGCTTAGGCAAGCACAGGGACCACAGTTCGATCCCAGGCACCACATGCTGTGCTGCCCACCCCCAGAGTGGGCTGAGCCAGCCACAGAGTCCGGATGTAGTGGTGCACACCCAGTGCTTGGGGAGGCTGGTAACACTATGGAGGATGACTATGAGTCTGAGCTGTGTAGTGAGACCTTGTAACAACCAAATACATAAATAAACTATCACTGTTAAGAAAAACAAGAAATAAAGCACTTTAAAAGAAAAGAAAAAGAAAAAGACCTGCCAAATAGCTCAGTGGATTAAAGTGCCTTCAAGCAAGAGCAGGGGCCAGGGCTTCAGTCCCCAGGACTGCCATGCTGGCCCCACTCCCAGGGCATGCTGAGATAGCAATTGAGACTGGGTGTGGTAGCACGCACCTGTAGTCCAGTGGGGAAGGTGGGAGAGACACGCCGGAGGGTTCCATTTTATTTGATAGAAATAAATTCAGGGCATCAAGGAAGCCACTGAAAGACTTGTGAAAGGACTTCCCGAACCACTTTGGAAAGGGACAAGAAGGTAGGACTGGTGATTTTGAAGACAGGGAGTATTTTTAGAGGTATTAATGGCAATGTGTTTTTACTGTAATACTTTGTTTTTAAGTTTTAATGTAGATATTTACTTTATATTAAAATCATCCGCACGTTTTGCAATATTTTAGACCTGGCACTTTGAGTAGCATTGGTGGGAAAATAAAACTGGAAAGTGTACAATTTGTTTTTAAAAGGGGGTAAGTTTTGGGTGCCATTTAAATATTCATGTTTACCAAAAAACAACTGATTAAGGGTTTATATAAACTGAACAAAATTACATAATGTAACCTGTACCAGATCCAAAGTAAAAAATAATTGAAATCTTATGTTCTAAGTGTCCAACTTAGTTTTCACAAATTGCAGCACATAATTCTCTGTTAAAAGATTTCTGCCAAATAATTCAGCAGATTAAAGCACCTGCAAGCAAGAGCAGGGGTCAGGGGTTCAATCCCCAGGCCTGCCATGCCGGCCCTGCCCCCAGGGCACACTGAGATAGCAATTGAGACTGGGCATGGTGGCACGCACCTGTAATCCCAGCTCTTGGGAGGCTCTAAACAGGAGGATCACTACTAGTACGATCTAGTAGTGAGACCCTGAACACCCTGTAGACCCTTCCCTAAAATACAAAAAAAAAGAGAGATTTCTGTGATCCACCACTTACCAAGATATTAACATTTAAACTCCATTAAAATTAAAGAAGAGTCATTAAATTATTTTTTATGTTTCATTTATTTTTTTATTTTTTATGTTTTTGTTTGCTTTTTCTTTTTTCTTCTTTTTGAGACAGGGTCTCATTATATAGTGCAGGCTGATCTTGAACTTGCTTATTTAATCCAGGCTGGTCTCAAACTCATGGCAATTCTCCTGCCTTAGCCTCCTGAATGCTAGGATTATAGGTGTGTGCCATAGCACTCAATTTTTTTTTTCTTAGTTTTTGAGACAGGGTTTTGCTATTTATTCCAGAATGGACTCTAACTCATGGCAATCTTCCTGCCTCAGCCTCCTAAGAGCTAGGGATTACAGGTGTACAGACCATGACTGGAATTTTTTTTTTTAAGACAGGGTTCAAGCTGGTTTTAAACTTCACTTTGTAGCCCTGACTGGTCTTGAACTCACAGCAATCCTCCTTTTTTAGCCTCCTGAGAGCTGGAATTATAGCATCTGTTACCATGTTGTACCTTGGCAAATTATTTCTTAAAAGTACATTAAAATAATAACCTTCTGTTGTGAAATACTTTTTATATACATAAAGGTAAAAATTTAAGATAAAAACAGCACAGGGCTGGGGAGATGGTTCAGTAGAATAAGTGCTTCCTTGGCAAGCACAAGGGACTGAGTTCAATCCCCGGTTCTGCAAAAAAAAAAAAAAAAAAAAAAAAAAAAGATAAAAGCAGCACAAAAATGGGAAATAGTTTGATTTCAGTGCCTGCTGGCCTGGCCCTCGGGGCGCACTGAGGTGGTGGCTCAGGCCTGTAATCCCAGCTCTTCAGAGGCTGTAAACAGGCAGAGCCCTATGAGTCCCATCTAGTAGTGAGACCCTGAGCACCCTGTGGACCCTTACCTAAAAAAAAAATAAAGGAAAAAAATTGGGAAGTAGATTAATGGTTACTTAAATTTCATATATTTTATGTGAAGAATTACATATTCACTATAAGTATGCTGAGATAAATTGATGAATATGAAAATTCTAGAGGCAAATTCTAAAAAACGAAATTTGAAATGGAAAGTTAAAAAGCCAATAGAAGAGGGGCTGGCGAGATAGCTCATTGGTCTAAAGTGCCTGCTTAGACAAACGCTAAGGGACCTCAGTTCGATCCCTGGCACCACATGCCACAACAGCCCCACTCCCAACAAAGCAATAACCCAGAATGCTTCTCAGCAATTAAAAGGAATAAACTGCTGCACTATGGCAAAAAGAGCCTTAAAGGAAATAGGCTAAAAGAAAAAGGAAATCAACGCCACAGGTTACACATTGTATGGTTCCACGTATATAATATTTTGAAATAACATAAAAATTAAGACAGATACTGAGGAGGGTTACCGGAGGATCCACGCAGGCTTGAGGCAGCCTGGGCTCCACAGTGAGTCCAAAGGTGGCTTGAACTATACAGCGAGACCCTGTCTCAAACAGACAAACAAACAGACAAGATGGAGCAGACAGTGGTAGCTGTAGGGCAGCAATCAGCAGCGGCGCCAGCTGAGGTGGGACTCACACAGGATCCACTACTTCACTACTTCACCACAGCTCAGAAAAGGGGGCTCAACAGGCACAGACTGGGACCTCTAAAAAAATAAATCTTTGCTGTGTATAAGTTAACTAGCTCAGGTACTGTTTTTGTAAGGACAGAAAACTGTTTAGTACAATTGCACATGACTTAAATTACTCAAAACTGTATATGTGTGGACACACACAGTCCAGACAAATTTGAATGTTACGTTGATTGTAGGAGGGTTGATTTTTTTAGTATTGTTGCTGCTCTATATTTCTGCAAAAATGTTAACATGGAGAGGTTGAGTGAAGAATCACAGGACCACTTACCACATCTTTGTATCTCTCTGTACATTTATGATTATTTCAAGATGCAAGTTAAGTTTAAAAAAAATCAAGACCCAACAACCTGCCATCTATAAGAAATGATTTCAAATGCAAATGATAAGGCTGGCCAAATAGCTCAGCAGATTAAAGCACTTGCAAGTATGTGCAGGGCCTGGGAGTTTGATCCTTGGGCCTGCCATGCTGGCCCCACCCCCGGGGCACTCAGATGGAAATTGAGACTGGGCGTGGCAGTGAGTGCCTGTAATCCCAGCTCTTGGGAGGCTGTAAACAGACGGATCACTATGAGTCTGATCTACTAGTGAGACCCTGAACACCCTGTAGACTCTTCCCTAAAATATGAAAAAAAAAAAAAAAATGTCATTTGGCTGGGAGGATAAGTGCACATAGAGTATGTGCTTAACATGCATGAGGCCCTGGGTTCAAATCCTAGAACTCTTGGGAATCAACCTAACAAAGGAAGTGAAAGTTTAATACATTGAAATATTCTGGAAGAGAAGATTGAGAGGATATCAGAAAATGGAAAGACATCCCTTGCTTATGGATAGGAAGAGCCAATCTAGTGAAAGTGACATATTCCTAAAATTATTATATATATTTAATGCAATCCCAATCAAAATACCATTAGCATACTTCATGGAACTGGAAAAAAAATTCCTAAGATTCATTTGGAACCAGAAGAGACCTTGAATAGCAAAAGCAATTCTGGGCAACAAAGGCAAGGCAGAAAGCATCAAAATCCCTCACTTGAAATTATACTACAGGGGCCAGGGAGATGGCTCAGTAGAATAAGTGTTTGCCTGGCAAGTACAAGGGCCTGAGTTCAACCCCCAGTTCTGAAAAAAAAAAAAAAAAAACGTGGAAATCACTGTGGAGATTCCTCAAAAATCAGAATTAGTAATCCCATTCAAACCACCTATTCCTCTTCTGGGTATCTTCATAAGAGAATAAAACACACTACACCACAGTAATATATGTGCACCCATGTTTACAGCATCACAATTTGTAACAGCTAAAGCTTGGAAATGGCCCAAATGCCTAGCAATTGAGGAATGAATGAAAAAGATGACGGATAAAAAGATGTATTTTTAATCAATGGAGTACTACTCAGTCATAAAGAAGGATAAACTTAAGATTTTCATAAGTAAATGGATGCAATTTGAGAACATATTCGTTAGTGAAACAAATCAGAATCACATTTGTAAACATTGTGTTGTCTTCTTAGTGTGTTGGCTTCTAGTACTATGGACCACCACTAGGAAAATTACAAGGTAGAAAGTATTAATTATTGAATCTTTGATATAATTCAGGTATAAAAAATAAGACACGTAAACAGCTACACTCTCTTAATTTACTGATAAGAGACATCTGCTATATAATGTCTGTAAGTATAATATCATGTATGCCCCTTGTACGATACCATAACATTATGAAAACAGTTTGCAGTGTATTAATTTATCGAATCTGCCTTGTTAAGGTGTCTTAAAACTGTCTCACGGATATTTGTACTTCAATAAAATAATAAATAAATAAACAAATAAATAAATAAAATTTTTTTAAAAGCTGAAAGAATAAATAAGGTCTAAAATGTACAATAAGTATTATGAAGAGGGCAAAAGAACTTCAAAAGGGAGGAGAAACTAGGATACGGAGGAGGAGAAAACAAGGAAGAGAGGGCAAAAGTAAATAACATATACTTAACATATACTTAACACACGTATAGTATAGATAGCTATTTATGTTTATACTTACATATTTAGATTTATGATTATGATGGCTACACTGCTAATTTATTAGTTCATTGAAAAGAAAGGCTTGTGCTTATATCATTTGATCCATTTTTCATGCCTGTATCTTATAATCTGAATGATTACTTTGTTGTTATCTTTTTGAGAGAGGGTCTCCCTATACAGTTCAAGCTGGCCGTGAGCTCACTTTCAGACTGGCAACCATCCTCCTGCCTCAGCTCCTGAGCAACTATTTTGAAGAAACAATAAGCAATGTGCTAATCATTGTTATTCTCTTATCTTGTTTTGAAGTTTTGTAAGATTGTTTTTAGTGATTTTTTTTCTTTTTAAAATAAGAGGGCTGGTGAGATATCTTAGTGGACTAAAACACCAGCTTAGGCAAGCACAGGGCCCAAAGTTTGATCTCTGGCACCATATGCCACTCCGGCCGCCCCCCAGAGTGGGCTGAGCTGGCCAGAGTCCAGCATGGTGGTGCACCCCTGTAATCCCAGTGCTGGGAAAGCTGAAAGCAGGAGGATAACTACAAGTCTGAGCTGCATAATGAGACCCTGAAACAACCAAATACATTTAAAAAATAATAATAATAAATATTAAGGGCCAAGGATGTAGCTGAGGGGCACAAGCCTGCTTGGCAAGTGCAAGGTCCTGTGTTCAATTCCTGAAACCTCTCAAAAAGTTAAATACACAAATAAATAATAAAAATACATTAAATAAATAATAAAATGCAGCTACAGTTGTGTTTACAGGGAAGTAAATGCTCATATTAGAACAGGATAAAAGTTTTAAAATGATATCTCTATATTTCTACTTTAAGAAACTAAATTAGAAAAACATGCTAGGCATGGTGGCACACACCTGTAATCCCAGCACTTGGGAGACTGAGGTAGGAGGATTACTGAAAATTCAAGGTCAGTCTGGGCCTGAGTTCAGAGCCAGTCTCAACTGCATAGTGAGATCCTGTCACAGAGACAGAGACAGAGATAGACAGAGAGAATCAGAGAGAGAGAAAGACAGAGATAGAGACCGAGACAGACAGAGAGACAGAGAGAGAGAGAGAGAGAGAGAGAGAGAGAGAAACAGAGAAATAATGACAAAATCAGATATCAGGGCCAGGGAATAGCTCAGTAGAATAAGCCACAAGGGCCTAAATTCAATCCCTGAT